>VUJU01002757.1:0-33271 GCA_009835225.1 Aphis craccivora
AATGGTATGTACTTATGTATTATTATTATCATACACATTATCATTTTTACATAACTGTTTGAACTTGTTTCCTCGGCTAATATTTTTTTTGTATTTTTCTTTGAATTTGTATTATGAAACAAAATATTGCTTCATTATTGAGAGTGACTAATACGCTATAGAGAATGATTTAATTAATAGGTGATAAATCAAACCAACTATAGTAATGAATAGGGCTCGGAAGTTGATGCATTTTGCATTTCTTTTTGGAGTTTTTTAGACGATGCTCTCCTGGCTACAAATCTGTTTCATTAGCATGTGAATCTGAATAATTATTTTTATTTTGCATTTTTTTGAGTTTATTAATTTTAAGTCATTTTTTGACATTTTTAGTCATTTTTACGGATTTTACACTAGTTCACTTCTTATCGTTTCTTGTCGACCATTATGCCGATAACTTAAAACTTGGAAATTACCACAAACAGATATTTGTAATTTTTTATTTCCCTATTTTAAAGACTTTTTTGTCATTTTTATGCCAAAAACTAAGTAATTCGAAGCTTTGATAAACTTATATTGAATTTTATTGTAAAATAGAGTAAAATATTTAAAAAAAAATGTATTGTTATTAATTTAAAATTAATATTTGTAAATTTTTAGGTCATTTTTTTAAGGACATTTTTTGCCATTTTTATGTCATATTTACATTTTTAGGTCATTTTTATTGTTTTTAAGGTTATCAACTTCCGAGCCCTAGAATAAAATATTTACGTCATATATAGTTTTTCATTGTAACGAGTTCGTTATAAAAAATTTTCACTGTATACAAAAAAGTAACTATTAAATCAATTTTATAAATAGGTATGATTAACCAAACAATAATATTATCTTTTAAATGAAGTGGGGTGTGGGAATAAGAAACTATAGGTATTAAACATAATAGAAAAATGCATATTTAATATTTATTTAAACAAAATATTTTTTATAATACTTTACCTTCAGAGTTTCCAGAAACTATTGTACAAACGAGAGGAAGTGGTAGTGATGGTCTTGGGTGTACGACAGTTAGAATTTTAACTAAAGTACCAGCAACAGCAGATTCTAAAACTCGAGCAGTGTACGAATCATCCGAAAATCCCATTCCCAATTCTGGTATTGGAGTTGTAACTCGACGAACAAATATTGTTACTGAAGTCACTGACGAAAGCTGAGGTTCACCCAAATCATAAGCTTTTACATCCACCTGTATAATTAATATATATTATATTATTTTTGTGCGTTAAAACGGTGTTTAATATTTATTTGGTTTATGTATAATATATTATTTTACATTTTAATTAAAAAAATATAATACACATTATGTGGTAGGTAAAAAGTAATTGGTAACAAGATCATTTAAGTTATAGCGACCTACATATCAATTAATATAATGAGCAATCGGTTTTAATGGTTTTCGGATACATTAACTAGATGACGTAGTGTGTAAGTAATAAAATAATATGTAAATAAATAAATAGTCGATGCGGGTGGTCAATTGTTAACTGTACAGTAGAATTTATTTTAGAATATTTTATATTGATAGTTAGATGATAAGGTTACATTTGTAATATGTTAAATAAATCTGTAGTAAATCTAAATATGAGTAGTTATAAGAGTGTTTAATAATACATTTATACCTATATTGAATGTAAAATACGAGTATTAAAATGTAAATATATTTTCACCTATGCGTATGGATAAAAATGTAATAAATAATAATATTAAAGTATTGGAAACATAATTTACACATGTTTTCAACCTAAATTATCCAATTTTAATACAATAATAAGATATAATTTGCAAAATTTAAAAAAACTGGTACGCATAGACATTTATTTTATTTTTAATGGCAATAACAAAAACAGTTACAATTAATTTACCTGATATTCATTATCGGGTTCTTTTTGTAAATCACCGCGTACATATAAAACACCAAGATCAGGGTCTATATGGAAATACTTTAATGCCTTTCCACGGCCACTCAGTTCATATCGAACCTAAAATACATAATTTTTTTTTTATTATGATTCAGTTAACTAAAATGATAGTGTTTTTTTTTAATTTACCTTATTTCCTGGAGATGTTCCATCCGAATCAGTGGCTAAAAGAGTTGTGACTTTAGTTCCAATGGCTACATCATCGTCAAGTGTTACTGGTGAAGGTATGGTTAGAAATACTGGTGGGATGTCATTGCGATCTTCAACGTTTACAATTACTTTCGTTGTGGCGCCGGGTGTTTGATTTGAATTTTCTAATGTTCCAATAATTAGGGTATGTTGACTATCTTTCTCGTAGTCTAAACCTCTAAGTGTTCTAATCGTTCCAGTATTCGGATCAATGGTAAATAAATCTGAAGGTCCTTGTTTTATTACATAAGTAACTCGTTTCACTGTATCGGGATCATCGGCCTGTAATTATTATACACAATATATTAAACATAAATAGTTAAGTATATCATAATTTTTTTTTTTAATATAAACTATGCACCAACCTATTAATTGAAAAGATAAGTTTGTTATTTAAAATATGGGAAAAATTGTTTAAAAAAAAAATACACACGTGCACTTGAGTGACTAAGAAATCTGGTGAATTCTCTGGTACTTTTGCTTCGTATAGTGTTTTATGAAATAGTGGAATTTCGTCTTCAACGTCTTTGACTGAAACAGTTACAGAAGCAGTGCCAATACGTGGATCTGGCGCTCCGTCTTTAGCAGTGACCACAAATTTATATTCCTATTAAAATATTAATGATTTTAGTGTGTTAATTTTTAATAAAATAATGTATAACATTTCTAACAAAAATTAATCACTGCTACTCACATTATTTTTTTCGTAGTCTAAAGCTGTAGCAGTACGTATATGTCCAGTGTTGGCATCAATTAAAAATGGCAAATCGTCTGGCAAGGAATAATGAACCAATGCATTTATTCCTTCGTCTCCGTCTACAGCTTCTACTTTTCCAACCGGAGCTCCATCTAAACCTTCATCTACCGAGAACTCATACGGGGCACCAATAAATTCCGGATTCTTATCATTAATATCACTAATCTTGATGTTTAATGTTGTTGTACTCGAAAGTCCACCTTCATCTTGTGCTTTGATTAACTATGTACATATTATTTCCGTTAAATTTTACTCAATGCTAAAATCTGCGATAACGAGACACTTACCAATTGATAACGAGTGAGCTCTTCGCGGTCCAATTTTCTTATTACACTAACTATTCCACTTTTTTCGCCAATTGTAAATTGCCTTAAGTCATTTCCTGATAAGATTGTATAAGTGACGGGGTCATTTTCGGGATCAATGGCTTTCAATGGAATAACTGTTGTATTAATTGGCGATCCTTCACTAACAGTCACTTCATATGAAGATTGTGAAAATACTGGGGATTTAGTATTTGGTCCAGCTATTACAACAATTTCGACAATACTTTGGGTGTATAAACCTCCAGAGTCAGAAGCTTGAACAGTTATACTATATTGATCACCAGCCATCATTCGACCAGTGGTTTCAATCCAACCAGTTATTGGATCAATATGGAACTTACTGTGACCTTGGTTTGATACATGATATATACTATAAGAAACATTAGCGTTTTGACCTTCATCGTTGTCTACTGCTTTAATCTACGTAAAATGAAGATGATCAATGTAAACTCATAAAATCGATCAATATAATTTACAACGTACTTGAACAAGTTGTCGCCTAGAATTTCCAGCTTGAATCGTGATCGGAGACAACATTGGCATTCGAGGAGGATTATCGTTTACATCTTTCAAAAACACTGTCATTAGGTATGGAATGCTGCCAGCATGTCCATTAACTTCTCTAGCTACTATCTAAAAATAGTATTTATCGTAAAAGTATTAAAAAAAAAATCGTTTGATTGTAACTAACGAGTATCAAATTATATAATATTTACAACTTAATATAAATTTGTATTTACTTGAAAACGGTATTTTCCGGGATTCGGCGGATCTCTGTCTAATTTTTCTTCATTTACGTAAACATATCCATCGGAATCCACATTAAAAGAATTAGTTGTGAGTTCAAACGCATAAGTAACTTTAGGGTCGTTTGGTCCCTATAAATAATACATATAATAAATATTTCGATATTTAAAAATTAAAATGATTGATATTTGATTGTACGTTTCAGATCAAGTACACAAAAAAAAATTGGTATTATATTTTAGTTATATTTACCAAATCGTCGTCGGTAACAGATAAAATGATCGGTTGTCCATTCTTATCTAAAACTTTTGTACCAATTGGTGAGTTTTCTTCTACAAATCCATATCCTTCGTCAACAGCAGAACTATGTATTACAGGGGGATTGATATCGACAGGTTTTACTTCAACGTATAGTTTAGCAGTAGTCGATCTGTGGTTAGATGACTCTTCTTCAGCCTTAAAAATGAAAATTTATGTCAAGTTATCTTTTTATAATAACTGTATAGAAAAGTAATATTTTTATGACTTACCTTAACAGTTATTGAAAATCTCTTCGTCAAACTAGTATCTACTGCCTTTATTTGTTTTACGGTACCAAATTGTGGATCGATGGTGAAGTATTCGGCGTAGAATGACGGAGTTCCATCAATAAACGAATACTCAATTGGATAATTCAAAGAATCCATGTCTACAGCTTGTATTTTTTCTGGTCTTATCGTAAGGACTCCAGAATTTACACCACTTGCAACCTAGCAGGTAAAGTATAACTATATTAATTAACCTTATTATTTAATAATAACATTTAGTTGAACGTTAATGATTTTATAAAACCCAATAAAAAGCTTTATTAAATATAGGTATCGATAAAAAAGTAAAAGTAAATTGTTCTTTGTTAAAAATAATTTACTCATATAATATTGGCCATGATATAATTATTAAGTATTTTTTATTATATATTATTTTTAGTTAAGACAAAATATATAATAATACTTAGTTAAAACATCAATGACGGATTAAAAAATTCAAATAATTTAGTCAATTTAAAATGTTTTAATCATCCAATAAGTGACTATCTATTTTTTACATTTTATGGGTTTGGAGTGTTTGGACCGCAACATTTTAACTAGTTTATAATGAATGGATCTTTTTAAATTAATACAAATTACAATTAGTAATTAATTTACTGAAAATAAATTAGGTTTTGTATTATATTAATAAGAAATATAAATGAATTTAAGTATATAGGTATTTTATATATTATATTATTGTAATTACTAATATAATTAGTGAAGAACGTATAAACACGTTTACATCTGTAACGACTTGTATGATTTCTGCACATATGTATTTGCATTTTTATCACCGTAAATCATAATCAGTCAAGTCCAATAATAAATCACAAAAATAAAAAAAAATGCTATTAATTACTCCCTCTCTACACACACGTATTACATCGACGATAGTAATATGTAATATAGTTTACTATTATTATAGTAGTTCGTATAAAACCTGCGGGCAACTGGAAAACCGGTTAAGCGTTAAATGTTTTAACTCTCTCCCATGAATGGAACAACTATATAGTACGTACGAATATACTATATAGATATAATATGTTAATATTATATTGGATTGGTCATTTTGATTTTTAGAGCAGAAAATGAACTAAACAAACTCAAACGTACTCTGTTTCACTGATATCATGTTAAAATTTTTATATTATAATAGTTATGGAGTCATAGATTATATTTTAATGATCACTCACGGTGGTGTAGTATTCTGGATTTATGCAAGCTCCGTCCTGAACAGTACATCCTTGATAATTGAACGACGGATCCTGATCGTCTTCATCTTTTACCATTACCGTAAGCGTTGTTGTCGAGGTAAGTCTGTCATCGGGGTTCTTAGCTCGGTCCTGAAATCATGTTTATTTCATTCGTTCGTTCGTTCAACGATGCTTTGAAAATATAGGTAATTATCGGACAAACGAAATGGCACCGACCGGCAGAGGGTATAGGTAAATGGGGCCGACGTTGAATTCCGTCGCCTGTCCCAAGACGTACGAAACACACCAATAACCGAATAAAATAAAAACCCTAACCATTTCGAAACATTTAAAACTTATTACTACAATTCACGCCATCTAAAATATTTAAAACGCGTCTGACCTCTGCAGCCGTTGCTATTCCGTCATAGATGTGCCATATGTACAGTGTGTGTACCTATATATAATACGTATTATATGAACAGTGTACGCTGTAGTGTGTGTGGTACGTGTGTGCTCGTGCATATTTGGATGTGTGTAATATTCAAATATAAACAACCATAATGCCTACACCTATAATATAGCGTTCATCGATATTCGGCTGTTCTATTTATTTGACACACGCCGGAAAAAACATAGAATATTAATTATAATATTATTGTTTGAAGCGTACAGAAGTAATAATTTTACACAGCAGTATACACACAGAATGACACATACATTTACAAACGATTTCATCTAATTGTAGACACAAATTACCTATTATAATAATATTATATATTATTATTAAGTGTGTATTTAATGCGACTGTGCAACCGGTGCTATAGAGTTTCGTTAATCCTCATCACTTAAAAATTAAAACATATAGGTAGTGATCACCGTAGGACACATTTTTAAAATATAATTTTTAAAAAAAATCGGTCATGGTAAATTCAAAAATTGTATACCTACTTAAATGAAATTGCATTATCTTTCAAATATATTATTATGGTGGGTAATACAGAAGTGGTTTATTGGGCTTTGATTATTTAATTAATAAATACTGATAATGATAACACGGGGGTCAAATAGTGAAGGTCAAACTTTGTGAACCTTAGTCCATAAACATCATTACTAAGTGGGCTTATGACATGAGAACAAATAATGTCAGTTATAAATACTCAAATTTAATGTATGTTGAAATAGAACTATTATAGCTTCGAGGTCGAATTAAAATAAAAATTCTAAAGATCTACGTTTAGGATATACTTTAACGCTTCAATAATTAGTCTTAACTAATCTAACCAGAATGACTTGCTCACGTCGTAATAAAACCAGTATATACGCTTATATTTCATAAATATATAAGTATTAGATATAAATAATTTTTCTATTATTTAACTAAATATTTTCAAAATAATATAAAAATGAGTTAAAATGCACGTGACTGGAAATATTATTATCCATTGTCAAAAGATCGTATAACATATATTATACGCTTGCATATATTATTTTTATTATTGTATGATTAACCACCAACGCTATATTTTGGCTAATTTCAACACTTAATTATTATCATATTGTATTCTCTGGAGTGAAGTATCAAAAAAAAAAAAATTATGAAATCTCAGGTGTAGGATTAATGAGTCATACTATATATACATAAAATCCGTAGGAGATGATGCATACATAATATAGGTACGCAATCTCAACCAATGTTCGCGGGACTCACAGCGTAGGACGTTTACGGAGTGCGAAATGCGCGACGTGTGTACTGTGTAGGTACGTGTATCTAATAATCCCTCCTTTTCATACATATCGTTTGCTAAGGGAAGTGGTGTAAGCATATAGGCGTATATAATAAATCGGATAAAATGCGTATGTGAAAAAGAAAATAGTATCTATAACCGGTCTGTAAGAAAAAAACCTGGTAAAAAATACCAGTGTAACTAGAGCGGCTTGCTTAAATTGGACATTTCCACTTTGGCCTCGTTATTAAACCCTATCGCATATAATGTATGTCCCCGCACCATAAACGTAAATCGTAATATTATATTTTAAAAATATTACACGGTTTCTTAGTTTGAGGATACGGTTCCAAAAGTCGATTTCGGCTTATGAACCAACATCGCGGAGAAAAATAATTACTGCGGTACCGATTATATAATTATATATGTATAACATAATAATCATAATATATGTATAGCTGCGTTGTACCTATTATAAATTCGTTTCCGCCGAAAATGGAATACATGATATATTTCGATAATTAAACATTAAATTTAATACGTACTGTTGCTTGGATCGTTACGAAGTACTTTTGAACTTTTTCAAAGTCCAAGCCTTTCTGCAGTATTATTTCGCCAGAATTGGAAGATTTCATTTTAAAGTGTTTGACGCCATCGCTAACTCTGCCTTTCTGAAGTTCTTCTTCCGGCACGTTTCCGGGAATCACCAAGTACTCGACTAGAGCGTTGACGCCGGTATCCGCGTCTACTGTTTTCACAGCTGCCACAGATGTGCCGACTGTTGTCAACTGTACACACACACACACACACATGAAAATGAATTGATGAGAAATTAATGAATTCAGTGCCAATGCGTTATTACACGATACATACCTCGGGAACCGATACTTGGTATGGAGTATCTAAAAATACTGGTGCATTGTCGTTAATGTCGGTCGTGCGGACTATTATGGGTATAGTCCTCTTTTTGTTGGTAGACCTCACTACGCATGTAACCTAAAGGTATAGTTTAAGAAATTAAAAAGATTAAAATAAGTGATAAGTTAGCACAAAATAATATATTTATAAAAAATACTAAAAAAAATATTAATATAATATAGTTACCTGAAATACGATGTGGGATAAATTTTCAGCGTCTCTGTCCAGTGGCTGAGTCAATTGGATATGTTTCCCGATTAACGCGAACGTCGAATTTCTCGTTGGAAAAAGTAAATCCAAAGAGATTTCAGTGTAAGGATCTCCTATGATTGGTAATTCGGACGGTTTGATAGGTTGATTTATTTCTGTTCACATATAAAAACAATACAATAGGTGTATTAGGTACGTTATAAATTATTTTAAGTTTATTATATTATTACAGCATGTTAAAAGAGATCACGATATCATTATATTGAGTTTATACTTAATACTTAATATATTATTATAAGCGCACATCATCCTCGGGCGTTTTTTATATATAATTGCCGAAATAATGGCACATAATTATTGTACGTTAACTACGTTTAGTGCGTTTTAAACTTAGTTATAGGGCACGCGATCTCTAACACGAAATTGCTGCGTATTTTCACAACAAAAAAATTCCATAAATAACAAATACCAGTCGGATGACTATTCGATTGAATAATCGAAACATTAAAATGTTGTTGATATAACAAATTTTTTAAAATTATTTTCAAACGACCATCGGTTGCACAACGTGCATATTATTATTATAGAGAAGTTTTGATTTCCTAAAAAATTCGACTTTACCATACAATATAATTTAATCATAAAAAAAAGAAAACGTTTTCGAGTCACTGCTCTGCAGAGGAATCACATTATTCGTGGGAATCGTTTTAACGGCTCGTCTATTGTACAACAATAATTGTAGACACATATACGAATGACGTGTGATGCGGAAGTCTAATCTTTACTATATATCTATAATAAACCATCCGTTTCGCTTCGATTTCTTGTTGGACGAAATATTTTACATAGCTTATTATTAAATGACATTTGGGATAAGACCTATATATTAATACTATTTACAGTATAGTATAAAAGAGCCCGGCAACTTCGATATGTCTATTATATTTAATACCTAGCTACGTGTATACGTGCTGTTGTTGATTGGCTGAGGTAAGTATTATCAGGTCAAATACCAGCACAATAAAAAGTGACTAGAACGATGGTCCATTGTAAAGGTGGCATGCTTAACGTTGGCACCGCACATCTCGAGGTGTAAATAACTGCCAATAGCTCGAGGATAACGGTACAATTATTGTTGTGACGAGTAATAATCAGTTTTACGTTTTCGTTGTTGTTGTTCCTATATAGTTGTGATGTGTGAACGTGTGTGCTGGTGACAATTATACAGCGTGACTATGTGTTCTATATAAATAGTATATTTGGACAAGTTCGCACGGTCTAGTTTTTATAAATTGACTTTTAAGTTTAGAAAACATTTAATTATTGTACCTATGATATTAAATTTCATCCGAAAACAAGTAACGAAGGATTTTCCAAGAACATCCTGAGCGCGGTTATATAGTTTTGAAAAAAATTTAAGTCAAACTATTTTAACCGTAATACTATTAATATTTAATATTACCTATATTTTAATATACGCTTATCGGTATCAGTTGTTCGTATTGAATATGTTCTAAAATAATAGATAATGATATATGATTATAATTTTTTGTTTTGTACTTAGTTTTGTTTTTTTCTAGCGAGCACGCGCAGAGACCTTTGTTCGTAATTTCAAACCATCTTTTCAATACATGAACTTGTTGGGTCATCGTTAATTTGAGTAACCCGAAGCAAATCAACACACGTCACGCGGAAATATAAGTGGATCTTTTTTTATTGCCATGACCAATTGGATTTTATTGAAAAAAAAAATACTTACGAGACCCACGGCTTTCTTCGATGTCCAGCACAATGTTTCCTTGACCAGTTTCCATCTCGCATAGCCCTAAAATAATAAAAATGAGTTGTTTCATTAATATTTTGATTGTTATTGTTCTAGTGGTAGGTACAGTGATACACCAACCAACTAACTGTACGAAATTAGTAATTATATTATTAAAAAGTATACTAGTTATACCTTATAGATACACCTATAAGTATAAAGTATATACATATATTTTATATTATAAAATATTTTTTTAAGTGTTTTTAGAAATATGTTTTTAAATCTATATGGAAATATATTCTCTCTATTCCCAATCAAAACCCTGGATTCGCAACTGAATTAAAATATTATATCGTACAGGTGAAATTTCTAATCTAAACGTTTTTCGGTTAGGCCTTATATGCCAAATACGATGACAAAATTGTTTGTTTAATTTTTATAATTTTTTTTAAACATATGAGTTTGAGCATAATTCACGAAATCCATAATTTATATACTTATATACAATGTACGATGTTCACACGAGTTCTACGACCCTATAGGTATATACAAACCGGTCGTCAATCCTCCGTAAATGCTTTTCACGTAATATATATATACGTCATAGGTATATAAGATTTTCTGTTTCATTTATAAATATATGATGTGACAATCGATTATACAATCCCACGGATCTAACTAATTAACACATTTCGACGAAGTTAGTAGTACCTATTGGTGTATGGTAATTTTTGAATTAATATATTTTTGAATTGAATAATACGTATAAGTAAACAAACTTGTTTAATATTTTTATGGGCATGGAGAAAATTGTCGTCATACGACATACGTACACATTACATATTACATTTAGTTGTATGGAGATAAATATTATTATTATATTATTAGTTATTACATTATCTGATGACGTCACGTATAATTTCTTCGGGGTTAGCATATAAATTATAGGTTTTTTCTTTATTTCCTCGAGATGGTATTTATATACACGTATACCGCTAGTAGTATTACTGGGCACAAATAAAATAAATATTATAATAAAAACAGATCGTTAAAACGATAAATAATAAGTAATATAAGTAATAACTAATAATATAATGTTGTTTATACCTATTGCAGTTTAAGATTCTATTTTTTTTATTTCACAGATGAATTTTTTAGCGTAAGATAACGCGATCTCGTCGTATAACACAGATAAAGCGTCGCAGATTGCATTATATAGGAACATATAGCTATTATTTTTGTAGTTGATGGTATTATACGCACAGTATTCTAATCTTCTAATCAAATTATTACCTGGTTTGGCATAAACGCCATGTCGGTGTCCTTTGTCCAAGATGAGCAGGAACAGTAGCGGGGTCCACGCAGCTATAGACCGTCGCCGATCCATCCTAAAACATAAAAACATTTAAATTTTAATAGGTTTATAACAAAATCACTAGGTTATGAACTTATGAACATCACACGTATTTGGTACACCGCAAGCATGCACGCACGTACGTACGTGTGGTTGCACCTAGTTGTCGATCATTAGCGAACAAGTTCCAAAAGAAGTATTTTTATGATTTATTCTGCGCACAGGATTTCATTCAATACCGAGAGATTTTTCAATCAGGATAATATTGCTTATTATATTCCTACATAACTGTTATTACACAATTGTGTAAGTGAGACGAGGTATTTTTTTCTTGTCGAAAAACCCCTTGAGACTGACGAGTGAAAGTCCACCATGCAGTTATACGAGTGTATATGATAATAATGGCACGTGACCTTTTAAAGTCGTATAGTATACTATTGACGATAATTTTAGTATGTCATTTTTTTTAATTAATGGATAATGTGAGTTTATATTATATACTGTAATAATACGTTTATTAGTTTTTTTTACGATGGAAATGTTTTGCGACTTAATCAGTAATAAGAAATTTTTTATATAACACGGGATTTGAGAATGCATTCTATATTTCTATAACACTATAATAATATAGTGTACGTATGTCGTATACGTATATAATATAATATATTACTTTTACTATCAATATTCATATATAATTAACAATTTGGGATTGATGTAGTTACCGTCTTTATATGTATAGAAATCTCTTTAAATTTCTATGGCATTATCACACTGAATGCGCACCTAAGTCCTAAGGTGTAACTATTATATTGTCGAGTGAATAGTACAAACATAAACCTATAGGTATCACGTTGAATAAGTACCTATCTAAAATTATCAAAACTCTTACATCTTATGTACTTTATGACTGATTTAGCTACCGTGGTAAGGTGGCATATATAATAACTCAATAATGTGTACATGCCTATATGTATGATGATGACTGCAGTCATAAAATTAAAAAGAATAACGCGAATAATGTTTACGGCAAACGCAATAGTGATAAATAATAATCGTAATTAGTCATACGATGCAACGAGTGTTTAATGTATTCTAAATAATAAATTATTAGGTAGGTAGGTATACTCGAGGGTAATAACTATAATAACATAATATCTAATAATATGGGCACCTATAGTATTTACTATTTAGGTTAAAGTAATACAGAGTACATTAATAATACACACATGTGTCTCTTTTATTATATAATTTACATTGTGAATACGTAATTCGAATGGAGCGAAATTCAATGAATAGAACATAATAATATACAAATCATTTAAAGTTTTTCAGTAATCGTGACTAAACGATAGCGTATACAGTCCTTCGTTCTAACACGGCTGTGTGATAGTATTGTATTTATTATTTTACTATTTTTTTAAAATATTTATTGTCTTTCAGTTCGAATCGGAAAAATACTTTCTCGAATTATTTTCTAGAACGCAATGCGTTGTACGTATATAGACATTATATCGGGTATAACGCGTTGGAACTCTGGTGCGTTATGGGCAGCATTATCCACACATGACTACGTCATGAGCGTTAACGCGTTATAGGTTGTGAATGCAACAAGAAAAAGATTCAGATTTTCAGATTTTTCGTAATGAAAACGTTCGCCGCACGACAGAGCATGTGCTATATAACAATATAATAATATAATATTATTATAATACTCGGAACACGACTGACGTATAGATCTAATCCGACCGCTGTACAACATTATTATTATCGTTATTGGTATAGTACCAGTATTATTTTTTTCGAATATTATTAATTTATAATAAAAAAAATATAGCAATATTTAAATACGTAATACACTGCGTCGGTGTGTATAATACGCGACTTCTCGAAGTGCTAATTATAATGTAATTCGATGACTTTTCACCAAACTGCCACGATGTGTGACGTGTATATGTGTCTATGTGTGTGCGTGCTCGACGCTCGTATAACTATAACATGTTGTACTATACACCTAACCCTTTCTGCAAGGCCATACATCGGAATCCGATCCAACTCTACCGTTCCCGTGTAGGTACCTATAATAATATATATTATTGTGTGTGTGTGTGTGTTTTTTTTTTTTGAAAGATATATTACAGGCGTAGGCATGTACCTATAATATCCATAACAATATCTGTGGACAGGATTTTTTGGCCCGATACGACCGAGCGGCGGCACGACGGTCAATCGGTATTCGGGTCAGACATCTCGAGCGTTTAGCAACTTGCCTTGGCCACCGTCACGATTCGACATTCGTATATTATAAGTAGAGCGCGGATTTCTATGTAAAAACATCTTTTTAATGGATGTATGCATAACTACGAGAGTAAAATATGTCAGCGATTCATAGTACAAAGAATCTAAGTACAAAATTTTATTTTGCATATAAGTGCATATTTTGATGTTAAAAGAATATATTTATACAAAAACATATTTTTGCATATTTCACAAATTTAAAGTATATGTACCGAAATATTTCTAAGAATAAAAAAAAATGTAAATTTCAACCACGATTTTTGATACTATCTCAAATCGTAATTTAGACCTGATAATAGATATCTGTCTATCATTTCAACCATAGATATTATTATCTATGATTTCAACGGTTGCGATAAGACGTGATCCGAATAATTGATAAACGATAATATTTTGTTACCGCGTAAATTATCACGTGTTTTCTTCCAGTGATAATGACTGCTCATTTTGTATTGAAGTCTATTAAAAATTAAAATTTACTTAAAAGTTTTTATTTACAAGTTTTAATTAATTAAAATGCCGAAACAACGATCTAAAAAAATTAGTTTGTTTAAACAGTGGATTGAACCTTTCAATGCAGATGGAGAAGTTTTCACGAGCGATGGTACTGTGATATATTGCCAGCTTTGTGACCGTAAAATTCCATGCATTAAAAAATCACAGCTAGTACAGCACGTTGAAACCAATGTTCATCAAAATGGTATAAAACGAAAATCAAATTCATCTAAACAGGTATTTTTTTCTGAAGCTACTACTTCAAAAGTAAACACTTTCAATCAAGACTTATGCCTCAGTTTGGTCGCTGCTAACATACCATGGAAAAAATTACAAAATACAGAATTTCGTCAGTTTTTAGAAAAATACACAAATAAACATATTCCCGATGAAAGTACTCTTCGCAAAACCTACCTTGGACCTTGTTATCAAAATGTTATATCCCAAATTAGGGATGAGGTAGGTGATTCTTACATCTGGATATCAGTTGATGAAACTACTGATATTAATGGTCGTTTTATTGCAAATCTTATAATTGGTGTTTTACATAGAGAAAAGGCTACACGCTCTTACCTTATTTCCTGTAAAGAACTTAGTAAAACAAACCATTCCACCGTAACACGTTTTGTAAACGATAGCCTGAAAATATTATGGCCCACTGGAGGCAATGATGATAAAGTGCTCCTATTGTTAAGTGATGCTGCACCATATATGGTCAAATCAGGTGATGTTTTAAAAGTGCTTTATCCAAACTTAATACATGTAACTTGTCTTGCACATGGACTAAATCGAGTAGCAGAAAAAGTCAGAGATATGTTTCCCAATGTTAATAAATTGGTAAATAATATCAAAAAAATATTTTTGAAAGCCCCTTCAAGAGTGGAAGTTTATAGAGAAATAATGCAAAATATACCATTACCTCCTGAACCAGTTTTAACAAGATGGGGTACTTGGCTTGAAGCTGTTGTATTTAATGCATCGCATTTTGAAGGTTTAAAATCTGTTATAACAAGATTAGACCCAGATTCATCTGCTAGCATTAAAAAATGTTCAGATATTATAAAAATTAAATCAGTAAAAAATGATTTGACCTTCATCAAATGTAATTTTGAAATTCTAGTTAAATGCATAAAAAAATTGGAACAATCAAAATTAACTTTAAAAGAATCATTGGACATTGTACAAAAATGTTCAACGCAACTAAAAAATATCCCAGGAGATAAAGGTCATCAAATTTGTTTGAAAATGGAAGATGTGTTACAAAAAAATCAAGGATATCAAATGTTGTCAGGTATACAAAAAGTGCTATCTGGAGATGAAGATGGACATTTACCAATAAATTATTCACCAGATATGGCTTCAAATATGAAATTTTCACCCATAACATCTGTAGATGTGGAAAGGTCTTTTAGTTTGTACAAACATATTTTAAGTGATAGGAGAACTCACATGACTCCTGAACATATGGAACAATACATTGTAATAAATTGTTTCATGCGTGATACATAAATTATGTAATTGCTAATTTTTTTTATATATATATATTTAAGAAAAACCATAAGACTGGTCAATAAAGTAAAGTTTCTATTTTTTTCTACCTACTAAAGTATTAAAGACTAATTTATTTTAACAAAGATTGTTATTTCATTTTTTTTTATTTTAATTTGTGTTATTTTGTTTGTAAATTTAAAATTAAGAATCAAGGTTTAAAAATATAAAAACATATAGGAAAGGTTTATTAACTATTATTTTAATTATGTTATTATTTTAAAGTGTTATTTTATTAATTTTGTTAATTACCTATATTATTATTAATTTTTTTATTATTATTATTATTTTAAATTTATATTTATTAATTTATATGTTAAAATAAATAAATTGATATAAAAAGCATATTTATGCATATTTTACTAATATTTTTAGAGAATATTACAAGCATATATTCAAATTTTTAAGAGAATATAAGCATCATATTTTTGCTGTTTTAAGAGAATATAAATCCGCGCTCTAATTATAAGTGTATACGACACACACAATTTAATATTGTACAGATAACGACTGCTATAATATACCTAACGATATACGTGAAAACGAAAAGTGCTCGCGCCAGTCGTGGAGATAACAAGACCGTTTTTCAGCGTCCAAGCGCGGCGAGCCGGAGTCTGCGCGTAGTCCACTTTTACGTGGTTTAACGAGAAATCGCCGAGATCGCATCGACACGCGTAGATATACCTACATAGGTATCATATAAGGGGGTGCTTACCTACATAATTCATATTATTTCAACTTGGACCGCGCACTTCTATACGACCGTTATGGCCCACAAATTCGATTACAATCGACGATATATCTAAGTACGAGTAACTACTATATATTTGTTTGTTAGATGCTTAAAGTTGTGTAACAATATAATATATTAATATTATTGTTCGATATTGTCGAGGCATTATCAATGTTACAGTCTGGTCGCGGTTACACACGTTCGTGAGTGATAATAAATGGTACTTATTTAATATATTATTATTATCGTGAATTCACGAATAACGCGTAAAGTGATAATGTGATACTGAAGGCTATATAAAATTAAAAATAATTCAATAAATGACGAAATTAATATACTTTTTAGACGATTTTAATTGAGATAAGAATATAATATCAGACGACCAATTGAAAATTGTATGGGTTACAACGAAGAAATTCAGTATTATAACAATGAAGTGCACTTGAATTTTGAATATATTAAAATATTTGAATTTTTATATGCAAGACAACCGTGAAACCTTTAGGTAGGCGGGTATTGGGTAGGTATTATAATATATATTATGAATTATGTACAATATACGGTTGTGAATCGGCAAGTACACATGGTAACTTGCCAATATTTCATATCCTGTGCTGTCCATATAATACACTTTAATATACATTTATAAATTATGTAATCCGCACATCCGAATAATAATGTATTTGTTAAAAAAAAAAAAAATAGCTTGCAGCCGTTAAACAATAGCCCGCAGTGGTTTGGCGTGGACCATTAAAAGTATGCACAAACAACATCACAGATATACAGCAGCTCCACACCTATGCGGCTAATAAGTATATCATTCGAATTTAGTTTTAATTGTCAGCATTAGTGCATTTCTCGAGACGGGTGATTTAAATAAACAGAGTGTACGCGTTACGCACGAGCAACGGCGTAAGTATATACATACTACATAGTATAATAAACTAATTCGCCATAATAATAAACAAATTATAAATGTGAGTACATAAATAATACTACTTTTTAACATTTGAATTTCAAATATTTAAACGCGCAGCAATATAACGACTCCTACGAATAATGCATTTCACGTATATGTATGTATATATATATATATATGTACATTTATGCGTTGAACTTTAACTACTTCAAGAGCATTGCCTTCCAACGTAACGGTGAGAATTTCCAAACAAATCTGCAATTAGTAATATTAATATTATTATTATTATATTAGGTCCAAGTACAAATTATGTCAATCAAACACAATATATGACTACATTTTACAAAGCACAGTAATACTATTTCACATAATATCAATGTTTACCACATACAATAAAATAATAAATCACAGACCGCTTTAAAATTTTAATCAATTAATATCTTGTTTAAAAGAAAATGTAAAAAAATAATCTAGAGTACATAAGATAGGTAATGTAAGCTACAAACCTTGAAGTTAAAGCTAAAAAATATAGAATAATAATAAAATATATCATAACTCTATCTAAGAACTTCGAATACAGTTGCACTCTAAGTGAAATTGATTTAATTTAAAGGGCTGTCGTCAATTCAAGTGCTAATTTTTTTTTGCGTGATATTTTTATACATATTTTTTCAATATTTTTGAGAGATATTAGTATATTACCTTATCTTTTTTACATCGCAGTCTTGATTCGTCCAACATCATCAGTAGTTACGTTTTTAACATTTTTTTTTAAAATTTTACTGTTAACATGAATTATAAATGATACATTTAACGATTGTCATAATTATCTCTTATTTTTTTAAGTTCTATATAGGCGTACCGCAATCAAACACTCCTCAAATCACGCCTACTGCGCAAATTATATTACGAAATTAAACTTCAAATATGGGCATCGTATAATCACAAAACAATTTACTTAATGGATATGGTACCGATCATAAGTATATAGCATTTAAGTCATGAGTAATTAATCAACATGTCAATGAAATTAAATAATTTAAAATATAAATCCAATAATTTTTTTCCCGTAAAGTATAATGCGTTACTTACAATACAATAATTCATATTTTATACATAATAATATAATATTTAACAACTTTATTTAATATCTAATAATGAAGTATAGGCTATAGTTTGTACGAAAATTATACGTTATTCATACAATTTTCTAAGAAAACGATGTATAATAAGTAAGTAAATAAAGTTGTAACTATTAAGAAGACAGCCGGAAGTGACTCATGACTATAATAAGCTATTTTACAGTCATGAATGGTTTAAATTTAGTGCTACAAAACTATAATATTAAATATTCAACTTTTTTTCAATTAAGTATTTTATCAATGGCATATTAAAAAAATAAAAAAAAACAACAGTTAGGCGGTATTTAAATTATATTAATTGTCAGGTACACATTTTAGTATAATATTACGTAATTTCCAATAGTAATAGATTATTTTATAAATATTCAATACACATCTACAGTAAAAACTTCATAATAATAATAATAATCAAACACGTCATTTTCGCTGAAAAACTCGTGAGATATATCGGTACTACGTTACGTATATACCAATTAAAAATCCTTAATATTTCTTACTTCGTGTTTGCCGTTAACGGGCTACAGCCGTTGTTAATGATATTTAGATTGAAAAAACTCCAGTCACGAACGCTGGGTGCGGAACGAACGCATGGAATATAAATCGAGGAAAACGTGTAGGTTTTAAGTATAATAAAATATAATATAACGAGAGGACAACGCACATCGCACATGCGTATAATAATAAATCAACAGCTGAAAAACCCTCGAAAAATGACGATTTCAACTGAAAACATCAACGATTTATGATCTCGGGACAAAATTATAATCAACTTTTATTTTTTGGACAACATGAAAATACAAAATTCCAATACTAATTTTCTACAGGTGATTTTTTTTTTTTTTAATATACTTCGACCTTTTCTGTAAGTTTGAAATAGTACTTATTACATATTATGTACAGGAAGAGGAGTCAGTGCTAGCAATACATTTTTTTGTGAATAAATCTATTGATAATATCAAAATGCGCATTGGATAATGCTAAAAATTTTGATATCTTATAAATTATGTAGTTATCGACTCGATAACGCGTAAAATATTATAATAATAATTGCATAAAACATTGAAATGGACACACAAAAAAAAAAAAAAACACGATTCCGTTATTCCATACTAACTATTAAGTATACATATTGGTGTTTCTGGTTTCAAGAAATCGAATAAAACCATCACTCACCATCTCTAATAAAAATATATTAATAGTACTTAGTAGATTAGTAGCGACTAGCAATCTACCATACTGAAGACGTTTGCGTGATTAATGATCCAGTCAAATCACGGGTGCTTGGTTGTGTATAGCCGGAGAAACTGGTTAAGCATGCCGCGTTGTTGGAGTTTTTTTTATTATTTTTTCGGTTTTTATTTTATGACCGAATCGAACCCGCATCCAAAATTGCGTGTGAGGTACAAACGATGGTCGTTACAATGACGGTTGTATCGTATATATATATATACTGACTCCAGCAGAGAGGACGGAGACAGAGCGATGTGTACTCCGAAGATCACGCGGTAAGAGTCTAGAGATGATAATATCGCCAGCTAACGGTGGAAAAGGTACCATGTATATGTATAATACAACTCTGCACCCGTGATAATTTGAAAATATTTCATACAATAATCTGTGTTATTATTTGAGTTTTATTTTATATAGAAGACGCGTGCTGGCGTACACCGGCTCCAAACGAAGAACGATAACGGAGGCAGTAAAACACTGGATTTTATAGAAATTTCTTTCAGTATAACTTTTTCTCCTGTGTTTTTGAATTTAAGCACGATCCAAGTATATCCAACATTCTCAAACCACGTTGAAGATTGCACCGAGATCACGATATTATATTTAAAAACAATATTAACGAATAATTTGATTTACCGCAGATTTAATAAAATATAGGTTAAGAATCGAGATTATTTCGGAAACTGAAGTCGCCGATGATTTCAGGACAAAATATAAGAAAATTATCTATTGCTGTTGGCATCAATAGAGGATTGACGTAGCAGGTATACTGGAAGGAAGGGAGATGTGTTTTAATTTTTGGGAGACCATTAGACCAAGTGATTGTATTTTTTCCAACGGTCTACTGTACCCAATGGTAGATTTAGTGTATTTAATATCACCAAGCACTATTTTAGGACGCGGATTTAAACCAATTTAGTTTAGTACCTACCTAAATTTTTGATTTGTTACACACTTATACGTTAGGTGTATTTGTAATACTAATTGATCAAATGTATAAGAAAATTAGTTGTTGATTAATAATATTACAAACAGTAAATATATTTAATCAATGATATAGTAAGAAAAAACATTTTCAACATTGCAAAAGTTAAAAATATCGCCTGTATTATGCGCTTAGTGATTATTATGATGTCTATGCGACTAAATTCGCCTCTGAATTCTGACTTAACTTTGTCTATAATTATTTAAATAATTCACTTAGTTACCACATTTTATTGTGTTCAGATGCTTTTCGCTAAAGATAGTACAATAGCTGATAGAATAGCCTGTACTTTATTGATAATGTTAGTTTTTTGAATAAATAATGGACAAAAACTTAAAACATTAATTAAAAAAAAGAAAAACTAACAACAACATGCAATGTTTCATTATCAGTTGTCACCAACTCATGGCCAAATTATGTTGGAGTAAAATATTGACATAATACATAAAATAAATATATTTGAAAAATATCGTGAATTTGTTTTTAATTCAATAAAATAACATATCATTAATATTGTAAAATATTCGAACTCAAAATAGAACAATTCAAATTAATACGATTTAAATATTTACTATACATAATACAGATTTGAATAACATAATAATAAATTAATATGTGTCTGGAAGGTACCTGATTAAGTATGAAGTAAATCATACGATGGCTACCAAATTATGTATTATGTATTGTAATAAAGTATAAATAAATGATATACCTATACAGGTATCTGGTATACAGTACGAGTATATGTGTATTATTAATTGTTTTGAAAATATCATTACCAATTCTATTTTATATTGCAATATACTTATATATTGTTATGTTTGTTTTTTATTTACATCATTTTAATTTACATGATTTATTATACTAGATCTTATTCTCATGTGCATATGAACTTTTTAAATAACATTTTTATAATTTATTGTTATTATTCAATTTGGTATGTTACAAATATAATAATATGTATTTTCCTTTGGAACGTATAATTTTGCGGAAAATTATGTAATATATTTTTAGAAAAATGAACCAACTTCGGTGTCTTTAGTTTTAAGTATTTTGATTCTGTTGTCATTGACAAAGTGACAATGATATTTATGTATAAAATATAGAAAACAACCAGAAAACAGATTAATCGTACTATCGTAAGTATGTTGGAGGATAATTTATAGTTATTATTAATAATTAGTATGTTAAATGTCAAAAACAAAAAAGAATAATTTCAATGTTTCTTTTCTTCATTTATAGTTTTAAATTCTTATAATGGTTATAAATGTAGGTTGTAGGTATTACATATATAATGAGTTGTATACACACAATTATTTTGTATTTCTGTTCGTAGTAGATGAGAATGATGAGATACAATTCGTTTACTACTACTACTATAGTGTTTTTTTTTTTAGTTTTTTTATTGTTATTTTAATTATCATAGAAACAAGTGCTTACAACCAATCATTGGGCGGTTTTATTTACATATTGATAAAGATTACCAGATACCTATAGTTGAAATACACTCTGCACTGTACTCTGCAGTATATACACCTGGATCGGACTAGTTGGGGTTTTACATAACATGTATATTCTATATATTATATAGGTATAGCGACTGCAGCCGTGTTTCGGCTGCTGTATCACATCTCACAAGTCATAACGCGCGTGGCTCAATAAAAAAATAATTTAGTTAATAATAAACTACGTCGTATAGCTATAAACGTCGTATTTTCGTAATGAATGTAATTTTAATTTGATCATGATCTAATCGCAAAACACTATAGTTCAAAACATCAGACTACGAGACGCTGTATAATACATGCTGCGGCAGACACCTCCAGCTTGTATTATAACTAGTTTATGATTGATATACGATGAGAACATAATATACTGTCGGCGCGGACGTGGGATTGAGTAAAAAAACCAATGCCGGTAACACTAATGACGACACTCGGATCGGATGTGAAAAAAAAAAATTAATACTTATGCCGAAAGGGCTTGGCGGACCAAACTGTGCCTATAACATTATATGTATATGCTGTACACAGTACACGAGTAAATCGGCGGTTAGTATATTATTTATCGAGTAGGCGGCGTTTCCTTAATAAAACGCGCTATATAATATTATTATACATCGGACCGAGCGACTTGCGCGCGTGCATATTTTAATATATGCGGCCAAAATATAAGTAATACCACCACCTATGTATCTATGAAATGTGTATTATATATATAGTCAACGGAACGTTATTCGTTTTTGGACATAATAAAAGCGACCAACAGAGTATAACGAAGCATTATATATTATATTACATTTAGTCCTTATAAGGTAAACGACGTTTTAAAATCGTTAAAATATATTGAAAGTATTTATTCGTGTATGCAAAATGCAATATTCATGTTATAATAAACTCAATAACCAGTCCCTCTATATAGTTATTACATGTGATCTTCGATTCGGTAAATGGTTAAAACACCTGCGAGTGTATAGAATTCTATTCGAAAAAAATGGCCAGTTTGGAATATCCAAAAGTAAGTTTATAGAAATGCCCAAATCATGTAAGCAATAAAAATCATGATTATCATATTATTATAATATTAATAATATTAACTAATTTAATAAAACAAAAAACATAATAACAAAAATACAAAATAATATAAACTAATCAATAGATATTAGGTATATAGTAAATAAATATTTTGAGGTAATAATTCATTTCCGGATAATTTTTCTTAAATTCACTATATTTTTAAACGTCGGAAATACGCTTCAATACGGTCAGCTACAGTCGGTAGTCTTGTATAAGATGATTGTTCGTCTCGGGTACCAGCATTAAATATGAATCAAACGCAATATGCACGATTCCAAAAATATGATATCGAATAAAACATAATTTTTTATTATTTATTTTATTTTTGCTGTCAGCCAAAAACCGTAGGTATCTCTGTTTTGTTTTGTTTTTTTTTTTCTATTTCGAGTCTCTCGTGAAATCGGTAATGTGCATAATCTGTTACCGCGAAATGGCCCATTATACTATTGTGCCGTAAACGCGAACATAAATATTTATCGAAGTCTTTTATTCGTGACGCGTGTATATATGATAATTTGGACGAGCACACGCGTACTGACGTAATGGTGACACGCATTATGACGTGTAAAATCGCAATCACACACAATCCAATGCACATCGTAATATAGTCTATATTATTATAATTATTACGAAGCATGAGCAAATTTAATTAGCAGACCAGTGTCCGGCAACAACAAAACGCGAATTTGACAATAAATATATATGACACACCGGTGCTAATCTTGCGTATACTCGTAGCTATATAGGTATATAATATACATGTATTCATGTATTACGTATTCAAACGCGCAACGAGTGGAGTTTCCGCCATAACGGTGCTAATTGAATGAGGAAAACAACACGATATCTAGGTAGGTATAATGCATGTAATAACATATAACGGGTTGATTTACCAAGCATGATTACCCAGCTCATTGTTTTTTTTTTTTATAATGAATTTATTCAAATTAAGATTTTAGAAATTTTTTAACACTTAAAGATCTTATTTTAAAAATGTTTGTACTACTTAAGGAGTATCCTGTGGAGATAAAAACTTTTCAAATGAGGACCTCCCGTTTTTACCAAAATTATTTTGTGGACAACTTTTTTAAAAATGTTGATGTACGCCTATCTAATTCAAAATTCGGATAAAAATAATCATGATAATCCTTAAAAATGGTTTAAAAAAATAAATAATATAAGTTTTAAAGAATCTGGTATTTATTATACTTTAAAGATTTTATAAATAAATTATAAATATTAATTGATTGATGTTAATTACTAAAAATTTTAAATCAGCAGAGCCCCATAATATGTTTCAAACACATTATCTTTAACTTGTATAATTATAATATATTGTCTTTACTCCTATTAATACACAAAGTTAAATAACTTAAAAAGTACTCGTTCAAGTTTTTATTTTGACCAATTAAAATTTTCAGAAAAAATATCCGCCACATAATATACAGTAGAAAAGGAAGAACAGAGAGGTACATTTGAAAAAAAAAAGTTTATATTTCTACAAGACACTCCTTAAGCAGTAGGTATAACTGTATGATAGCATACCTATACCTACAACATATCGCAAGAATTTAAAAGTTAGTAGGTATTGATTTAAAAATTCCAAAAATCAGAGTATGAATAAATTCTGATTAAAAGGAAAAAGGGGGATGAGCATGTTTTAGTTTATATATGTATTGTATACACTGTAACATATACCTATATTATACCTATATACTACTAAACTACTGACGCCTAAATATTATGGAAAACCACGGAACCGAATCTATCGTTGACCATTACGCGAACCGTTATATTATAGCAGCATGTAACCATTTGGCACGTATATATATAGGTACTACCGGGAGCGGTAAAAAAAATGTGTAAAAACCTCTCTAGCAGCACCAATAATAAACGGTTTTCGTAGCACATATATTTTGGGGTGTTTGGTCAGTGGTCGTGCTGCACCAAAGCGGAAGAACAAACACGGCCGTGGGAGATAAATTGAAAATAAAAAGCCATGCGGATTCGAAGAGGCGGAATGATTTGCGGTTTTCGGTTTTACACACAGGTATATGCACGAACCGCGTCGCCATAGCCACAGAGCTCACACGTCGGTCGTCGATAGATACGTCGCAGCCTTACCTAACTTGGAATGCGTTTATTCATCACGCATGATAGCCGAAATCTATTCGTTATAATGTTCACATATTGTATTATACTGCAGGCGTGTACCTATACTATATGTGTGTGCGTCAAAATCATGTTTATATTAATAATAATATAAGTACAACGCATGTTAATAGTGTTTTGAGTATGTGTTTATTATATTATTATACACTAATGTCTAAGTCTAATACATAATATGCACAGTATATAACACAATATAATATACAATATACATAATATACATTATACAGATATCTAATGATTCTTACGCGCTCGCATTTTTCTCCATTGGTTATCATCGCCCATAAGATATTCGAAAATTGAAAAAAAAATACAATAATATTTAGTCAACCGAATATTTATTTACTGAATATTTATTCAAATCGATTCGTTAAATTCTTTATTGCCGTCCCGGTTTAAGTAAGTGTCTATAAAATAATTTTCTGCAATCTTATTTCACAGGAATTCGTCGAGTATAATATACCTACAGATCGACGCCGAGTATGAATTAGCTGTAGCATTTCAGTCTACCCTATGTCTAAGCTCTTGACTGTATAGTGTATAGGAACCATTAAATATTTGAATAAAAAGTATTAATATGTGGTTATTTTTTAGATTAAGTTATTGAAATAGTATTTTGTAGGTATTTGTATTTGTATTATAAATTTTATTTTTGTTTGGACTATAAATATTATATTGTTTTTACTAGGAAATTAAATTATTGCATTTTTTTACATTTTACACCATTGTTTATAACTATTTTCGTAGAACTAAAGCCTATATAAGTTGTATGGTGAATATAAAATTAAAAATATTGTTATTATTAACTATTGCGTACGAGTTTTGTAATTGTATGTACAATATGCTTATGGATACTTCACATACATAATATATTCTAAAGAAGAAATAAAAAAATATCATATACATTCTATGAATTTAAGTATATTTTACGATATTTTTCCAACAATTTTATACAATTTGTGATTATTGCTTCATAACTCATACCTGGTTAGTAGTATACAGTGTAAATGACCCAATACATCAATTTTATAGATTCCACCTGTACAGTTAGCTTAAGAACAACCTATCAATTCCGCCAACTATAACAATTTTTATCTGTGATCATCTAGTTTTCTTTTTAATTTTATTAAAAAATACAGTTACATTTAGCCTAATGTAACTACTATTTTTAGAAATGATAACTCATTATAAATATAATATATATTATGAACAAAATGTACATATTTAAAAAACAGATGGTATTCAATTATTATTAACAGTATAAAGAACATAATTAGTGTAGGACAAATGTTTGACGTTCTTTATGCCAGCATGTTAGATTATTATTATCAATTAGTAATAACAAATAAATATTTCAGAAAAAACTTTAGAAAACAATATTTTTATAATAATATACAGCTATTATAGCTATGTAAGTAAAATCAAATTATAATTTTTGTTCTGGAACACTATTTTTCTCCTGTTTGTTTATAGGTGGCGGAACCTATGCTCCTTTTCCACATGTATAAAAAGATCAGGTAGAAACGATAAAATCTCCAAAAAATATACTGAAAAGTTTTTGTGTTTAAATACTATAAACAAATATTTATATTTTCTCTTAAATACTTCTTATTATCTATTGACAAACGTATAATTGAAATACTTTTAAGCCAATGAATCTGTAACTCTTATTTAAATATAATAAATTACAAGTGTGTATATGTCATTTATATTATATTATACTTATGAATACTGCAAACAAATGCCCATATACATCGAATGTACAGTCATCCTTGATTTGTATATGCCTTTAACCTTATTCATCATATGCGTATAATTTTTATAAGTAAATTAAAAATTGTCTGCTAATATACATAATATACAACTGCAGCAGCTATACTGCTGTAGAATTAAATATAATTACTTATTACTTATTAGTATATAACCATTATAGGAATGTCTATAATTATATTTATTATATTATTATTACGACCGTGGTATTCGTACATAGCGCGGTGTTATAAATTAATTTTTTTATTTATTAAAAATTCAGATTCACTGTGACGAATCGATTTGATCACCTTCATTCCAAAAAAAAATAAATAAATAAAATAGAACAGATATTTTTTCTACTACAGGTATATATTATCCATTTTTTATTACAAATAGGTACTAACTATATGGCCTTTTAGGGTGGCCCAGTGATGTTTTCCTGTCTTACTACGGTGTCTTTATATTATATATAGCCATACAGGAAAACAACACTGCGATGAAGAAAAGTAAGAATATTTACTATAATCATACGTAACGAGCAATGTTATCCATTCAATGACGAACAGCTGTGATTCAACTAATAAGAATTATAACCTTTATATGATATACTCTTATTGTTATTACTCACACCTATTGTCTTTATATTTATCGGTTCTTACTTCCTATACAGAGCAAATTAATAATTATTTTACAAATTATATTAATGTTTCCGTTAAATTGAAAAAAAAACAACACAACAGACACGTATTTTAACACGTCATCTAGCTGATGATAGTGTCATAAATTAATTTTATGGATACCTAAAAATTCAAAATATTTTTGTGTCACATGGGTTGTACGGATACTCGGGTGGTATTGACTATTATTTAGAATATGAAAAAATAACAATCATTGAAATACGATTTTGTGACATCTTTGGTACAAAGATAATATGTTAGAATTAAACAAATTAAGCACTCCAAATCCATGTGTAATGTACCTACTATAGAAGATTTTTTGTTGTCACTAAAATCGATTCAAACAGTAAACGTGTAAATTTTGTTAATACGTAAATGGTATATAGATAACTATATCTAAAAGTAAAATGCAATTAAAGTACGGTATTAAAGTTTCCGTTAAAAAAAACACATAAGTAGATGTTGTTTTTAATGATTATTAATTTATTCTTTTCTTTTAGGTATACATCGAATAAATATAATTTAATTTAGATTCTTAATTTCAGATGCATCAACGATTTTAGAATATTATTTTTTTACGAACATATTATATATATATAAATAGTAGATACCATTTACATGTGGTCTGTAGTGTGGATAAAAAAGTTTCATTAGTGTTTAGTACGATTAGTCATCGCGATATTGGACAATAGGTACATGGACAATTAGATCCCCATCAAAATGTTGAACCGATCAAAATTATCTAATCTTATCCTATTTAAAACTGTGGCTCAACTGCTAATATACCGCGTATTTGTTATAGTGACACAAATTACTATATACACCTCGATTGTGGATATCTCAATATTTGTCGCTAAAACAGAGCTCTGTAAACGGTATATTATGCTTGTCGAATTGTTTTCCGTGTATAAATCGAGAAACCGTTTAATTAAAATTAAAATTCGCCATGGCCTTCGTACGTACGAGTAAATACAATATTAATATTGTAGGGTACCTATATTATACCAATGTTTTTATAACATTCAGTCGTTTTATCGATACGAAATTTATACTTTTTTGTGTTATCGCCGTTGTGCACAGTGCACTATTCCGTATGTATTACACCGATGTATTATGTGTATGTACCTATTTTAATTTTATTAACATTTTTATTTCTCTGCGCTTATCTTGTACACACGCACAACACACTACATGATACGCGTGTGTGTGCAATGTGAGGCTGCTTTCACAAAAACCGGTTGCCCCATACGCTGCAGCAGAGATTCCGTTTCCCGGTGCCTACGACATTCCATTGCGAAGATTCAGTCACGGACATCAGAATGATGCGTTTAAGACAACGAAATGAGATGTGATCGAAACTAATTAAGATAATATGCTCTTGTGGGGTTCACGAAAATTCATTTTCGGTATTCAAATCGTGTAGTCAAGTTTAAAAAATGTTTTTTTGCTTATACATTTTTTTATACTTAATTACTTAAATTAATTATAGGTGTAGGACATAGGTACTCAAATACTCGTATTTTAATATAATAATATACGCGTTTACGACGATTATACATGTAGCGCAACGTTTATATCTTATATATTATGTATATAAAGTAGGTACTATCGCACTTGGATATTAGTCAAAATAATGCAAAATATTACTAGTTGTATGAATAGTAGACGATTTGTTCGTATTAAACATTTTTTTTATTGCTCGTAGATATAGACGTTATTTCTACGAATAAACTGTGGGTGCTCATAATTTCGAAGGCGATGAAAAAATATAGACTTTTCAAGCCACTATATTATACCCGACATGCGGTGCTATAGATTTTTTTTTTAACAACAATTTGGTTGTATACTGTCAGAATCGTCAGATAAAATCGGAGTAACCGTGTAGTTATACTATATATTATAGTTAATATTATATTATACAACATAATATATATAAACACGATTTGATGCGTTCTATCATACCGAAATATAATCGTATAATCTTTAGTCAGTGCAATGACCATACGATTTACGATGACCGAAGGTTATAAAGGTGTATCTACTACATATATACATTATTGTAGTACAATTTATATTTCGCCAGTACGATAAATTATACGTCCGATTGTTGCAGAGGTAAATGACAGAACTTAAAGATAATTTAAGTACCCATATAAACAATAAATATTGAACTATATAATTTATATTTTATGTATAATGACGTATATTGACATGAATGGTGTTATTATTAACGTATAACTTTAATAACTACGTTTTCTTTTGGATCATTTGTAGACGTATAATTATTTATTTTCCTCTTTTCACTTCGTTAAATTTCGCCCGCAAAAGTTAAATTTAAAGTTGATATTACTGCACACTCTAAATTATAGGTACATGCGACTATGCGAGCTAAAGTGGAGAAAATTTGGTGGTTTTTATTTTAATTGAATTGAAAACAATTATAAGACCACGAATACCGTGCTATTGATAACACTAGTACAAGTATATCAGGTAATTATATAATCAAATGAACAAAACCCACGTTGAAAAATAAACAATATTATTTATGATCTTTAAACAAGACCATAATAAATGTAGGTATAATTGTATATGAATAACTTTTTTAGGCTCTACGTCTTTAGTTTTCATATTTACGGTAATGTTTGTCCTCTTTGTCCCTTAACGTTAACGAACATTCAAGCATTGTTTATTTGTGGCCCGAATATATTATTTAAAAGAGTAAAAATGTGGAAATATCTTCATTACGTTGTGTTCAAGGACGTGACTTTATTATTATTATTTTTTTTAATGAAACTTCTTTATTTCATATACGATGTCTGGACGCAATGAAGCACGTCTTTCCGAGTACGCATTATACAGTCAGTGTCCAGTAGGTCCTAGGGTATGTTGAACCATAAAAGTCATACACGATCGCTCTTGTGAGAAGTTGACGGAGCTGATGAGGGGCGGTGTACGTTCTGTGTGTGTACAGTTCGTGTAATATATTGCACAACACACACGCATAGTTAAGTTATTCATATTATGAGAAAATTTAGTTAAATAAATCCACTGTGTACTGTACTTATATCATATAAGTTATATACTTATTATATCTACCAATACAACATTATAATAATATGTAGAATAAACATATTTAATGTATATTATTTATTTTTTTGGTAAAATTATGTACAAAATTTATGTATAATGGAGCATGGATATAATATAGCATGGGTACCTACGCTTTGTAGTTTTATACATTATACTTTCATTTTATCAGTTTTCACAGAAACGCAATAAGTTTATATCGCAAACGTATAGAATATTATATCCATATAACTATATTATTCACTATGCAGTGACATTTAATATATCATTCCCCGCTATATTGTTTTTAAACCTGGTAAAAATTTGTTTTGACAATATTCACGTAACTTACTCAAAACATGAAAATATAATATAATAATAATGCATGTTGTAATGAATAATCACGATTCACGACGTATCTACTTATGTTTGGAAAAATCAGACAGCTTAGCCAAGAGACTTGAAATTTGTCCTAATGTTCACTATTTAATGTAAGAGAGCACTATAAGAAAGGATTTTTGGAAATTCATTCCTCTCCCTAAATCCTAAAGATTGAAAAAGAAGTACAATCAGTAAATATTTTCTCGGACAGTCGAATAATACAGCTAGTATTAAACTATAAAATTTATTTTAGTTCATTAAAATAATATTTATATATTATACCTAGTAATAAAAATAGATAGTATAATTATTGTTTTTATTTTCTAAATTGCAATCATTGGTTGGCTAGACCCTATAAGCGATTATAGATCATGATTTTTACAACTTATGACTATCACTGTATACAGTTTAGGTATTCATATTTTATTGACTGTTAAACCCTATTTATACATCTTTGAATACTAAAATAAATATCCATTTTTAACATAATATAATTTAATCGTAAATACGATAACTTACTGTAAAAACATAACTATGATAATTATCATTATAGTTGTTATATTTGTATTTTATTATTATAATCAAGAGTCAGGACAACAACTAATTTTAAAAATTAACAAAATAAGTCATCATAGTTTTATTATCTTTGTTCTGCAAACAAAATGTATACATTTTTTATTTTGTTAATGATGATGATGTATACAATATTATATTTATTTTAAGGAAATATTAAAGTAAAACCTTGGTACTGTATACTTTAGTTTGCTGAAAGATGTTTATCTACATATATTTCTTAATTTGGTTGTGACTACTGGGCACTTATAAACACATTTTATGGAAACAGACGTTCAGTTCCAAAAAAAAAAACATATTTAACATACTATTATTAGCTTTTGGCATATTAGCCATTTAGACGGTGAATATAATCGACAGGTAATTTAATACTAATGAAATTTTCTTTCGAGCACAAATAAATGTGGACAATTAGTGTCTAATACACAATTAATATGTGCATTACTAATATTCTTTTTAATTTCTAATTATTATTTTTTTAATGATTTTATTATTAATAGAAATAAACCATCAAAATTAACATATATTACTAATTAATCATATTATATAGTTTACAGTGTTAACATATTTTACTTCAAACTTTTAAAATCTATAATATAGTTGTTGAAGTATAGAACTAACTATTATTATAATACATTGTTTTTTTAAATATAAATTATATTAGGTATGCATAATTATATTGTTTTAAATATATAAGGAAGTTCCATTATAAAATCTATATACATTCCATTTTATTTTTAGGTAAATACATATAATGTTCAAATATATTCTTGCATATTTAAAATGTGGTTTAATGTTTAAGCTAACTACGACCTAGTTCATATTTAATTTTGAGTTAAACAATGTATATCGGGTTTTACAACGACAAGAAAATTTCCAAACAATTGTTTGACAATAAACTGTTTTTTAGAAGTTGATTCCTATTTAAAATGTTGATAACTATTAATTATGTTTATAGTGTCATAACTTGTCAGAATATAATGAGTAATATTGTATAATATATATTTAATACTTAAAAAT
>VUJU01002758.1:0-17679 GCA_009835225.1 Aphis craccivora
AATAATTGGTAGTTCTCGAATTGATGTGGAAATGAGAACTGCAGACCTAATCAAAGCAGCGGAACCTATAGGATTAAAAGTCAATCAAGAAAAGACCAAATACCTAGTAGTATCAAGAGAAGAGAGGACTCGAGATGATATGCTAGTGGATGGATATGTATTCCAACAAGTAACAGATTTCAAGTATCTAGGAACTAATATAAACAACCGTAACAATATGCACAACGAAATCAAATTGAGAATTGCATCAGGAAACAAGGGATATTATGCACTTGCGAAATTGTTTAAGTCGAAACTTTTATCCAGGAAGTCAAAAGAATATTTATATTCCAGCTTTTTACGACCGGTCTTGACGTATGGTTGTGAAACCTGGTTGGTAACTAAGGGAGATGAGGAGAAGTTAAACATATTTGAAAGAAAAGTACTACGTCGAATATATGACCCTGTAATTGAGAATGGGGAATATAGAAGAAGAACTAACCAAGAAATATACCAAATGTTCAATAAACCCGTTATAAGTTCGTATCTAAAAAACAAAAGGTTAGAATGGGCGGGTCATATTTGGAGATCGGACGGTATTGCAAAAAATATTTTCACTGGAAGATTAAACGGTAAAAGACCTAGGGGCCGACCAAGACAAAGATGGGAGGACAGAGTGAAAACGGATCTCACGGAAGTCTCAGAATAATTAATAAGGATTTAGGATAGTGAAGACAAAGATAGGTGGAAAGATGTGATTGAGGCCGCGAAGGTCCTAAATGGACTGTAAAAGCTTAAAAAAAAAAAAAATATTATAATTAAGTTAGATCTTTAAAAATACGTCAAAAAAGGAATTTATGCACTTAGAATAAAAATTAAAAATCGCAGCTATTCTCCCACAGTCCATACGATATTATGTCGATAATAATAGTTTGACCATTATGATGTCCAAAAAAATACATAAAAAGGTAGATTACATTGTAGTACACGTTGAAAAAACGTCGTAGTATCGTATACAACACTAATAATATTGAATATCTCCGAATTTAATGACAAAAAAAAATGTAAAAAAGCGTTTTTTTGAATAAATCACTATTTGTATACTACTTGGTGAAGGATTAAGTTTTCAGACTCAAAATTTCACATCTATGATCTAATACGATGCCTTTTTGATGTACATTCATAAAAACGTCATAAATGTCAATTTTTTTTTTCTTATTCTGTCCATGGCCACTTGTTGACAGTTTTTACAAAAAAAACTAGTTTTCGTATTTTTCACAGTGTAAAATTAATTTCATAATTTCACAAATGCACTACACACATTGAAACTACTTCACAAAGTATAAAGAATAGGCGCGCTTTTGATTTGCAAGTTTTGGCCTGCTTTCTATCTTTGAAAAACGCGCCTAATGTGTAAGCAAAGCGCGTTCGCGTTTTTAAATCACGACGTTCGAAACGCGTAGTGACGCGCGTTATAATCGCCTAGTGTGCAATCCCCTTTAATGATTATTTATTAAATACAAATAATATGTACATATAATGTATACATACCCTAAATGGCTAGAGACATGAGTCGTTTCACATTTATTTTGTATTTTTACGGAGTCCCACCCGCGATATGCGGTTTAATTAGATTTTGTTTACTTATTGAATTGTATAGGTAATAAATAATAATTATTAAAAGAACTATAGGTATGTGCAGAACCATTCCCGTCGACCACGACGCGTTCTTTCGTTGAATAATGTAAGATATTCAAATTAATTGTATTAAATAATTTATACTTCAATTATTTTCTATATAATTATTAATTTAGGCTTTAGTGGGGGAAAAAATAACATAGGTATAACTGGTATAAGATTACATGTTAATTAAAGGTAGGAAATTTGGAATTTTACCACGCTCGTTTCCGAACTTCTGGATTCGTAGGTATATTATGATGTAATTATTATAATAAAGGTACCAATAGTTTCTAATATTTTACAGGATTTTTCACGATATCTAAGAAGCTGAAGTTTAATTACTAGGTAAGATATTGCGAAACACTTAAATATTAAGGCGAAATATTTTAAATACCTACATAGCTTCATATAACAATTTTTATACCTACTAGTTACCGTTTTTTTAAGAAAGTTGTGAATTATTTTGAAAAAATAGAAAAAATAATATTATATACTGCAGGTACCTCACGTAGTCAGTCGTCGAAACTCATGAGTACGGAAAATTTAAATATATATATATATATAATATGAATAAATACCAATAACATTTTTATTTTTAAATAATAGTTGAAAGCTGCTGTTGACAATATCTTTAACAGGCGCGTGACACGGTTCGAATGGTATTCGAGGATTTAATTTAGAATTATAAAATAATAATATATTTTGGATAGCATTATATTGCATAATAGATACATCTCAAACACACGTCATGTCACTAGGAAATTGGTATTGTAATACGATAATAATCATACAATTATACAAATGCATAAGTTTTTGACAGATTTATCTCGACTGGACGTACCTACCTGTAAAAACGTGAATTTGAAGGTCGAACAATGAGTAGTGCTAAGATATTAGTAGTTGTAGGTTAAGATTTGTACTTTGTTCAACAACTTATATTAAATCAGGAGCAGATCCAGAAATATTTTATGGATGGGTCGTAAAATGACTAAGCTATCAAATTAATTGTAACATAATACGGAAAAGCAACAAAAATATGTTTGCTCTTGGCCTCTAGGAGTAAATAAAGAAAAAAGTTGAAACACGGTAACACACTTACACACTATAGTCACTATACAATAAATATAAAATTATATTATTTTATTTTTCGTAATTTTATAATTCTCCAGTCCAGCGGTTCTCAAATTTTTTTTTGCGTACCACTAATGAAAATAGAACGATCCAAATTGCACAATTAAATACTTTACCTACTCTTTAGTTAAATACATTTATTTTAAATGATAAGGCAGTAAAATACTACAATATAATTGTTTTTAATTATTAGTTTTATTAAATAACAAATTTCCAATGAGATTAGAATCGAATATTTATTTTTAATTTTCCGTTCTACCACATGCGGCCTTCCGCGGACCACCATGTGGTATTTCGCGTACCACAGTTTGAGAACTGTCAGTAGTTGTAATGAACTTCGAAAATAATCCAAAAACCCAATATATTATTTTGTATACAAAACACAAACCTATTTCTAGGAATTTTTTTGGGGGAGGGGGCGTGAGCCCCATTGGATTAGCGCATCCTGATTGATTCCTTGAGTAATAATAAGGGACGACACACAATTCCGCATTTTTTCATAAAACAAAAGATTTTTTTTATCTGACTAAAATGTAACATAATTCCGCATATAAATTATTGCAACGTTGCTAGTTTTGGTAAAATATATACATATAATTGTGATATTAATTTTTATGCAATAAAAAAAGTCAGTAAAAATTACCTAGTCAAATGACCTGATGATGATAAAACAAATAATTAAAAATTAGCCCTGCAAATACGTGTTTGCCTTATAATTACTTAGGTATGTCTTATAAGTTTAACGAATGCCAAATTTAATTCGTACGATTCATGTAAGGAAAGGTAAAGCAAAAAATTGCTTCAACCTCTTTCCAAGTTTATAATTTGCACCCATGTATGCTTCTCTTGAACTAGATTTCAAACCTTTCGATGTCTCAAATTATTCGGCAACTTCGCAAATTCATTTAGTGCGGAATCGCGCGATTTAAAATGTATAATATGCAGAATCGTGAATCAGTGGTTTAAAGGGTACAACTAGTCTGAATAATATAGTTGTACTAAATATAGCGTTCTACTTATGATATGTTTTTAACACTTTTAAATTAAATACCCATCTATATACAACATACTTTTTTTAAAGAGTTAATATACTTCAACATTATTTTCTGTACCTAGGCATTGTATGTTATTACAATGTGTACCTATTAATATTTTAGTAGATATCTACACTTAAAACTTTAATTAATATAATATGGATAGGTTATAGGTTAGGTATCTAGGTCAGATAACTATAACTTAATAGTATAATATATTTTCACTTATTTTAAAATCTTAAAAAATACACTATTTACTGTTTAGTTAACGCATAGATTTATTATTGGTAGATTGTTTGAGAGTAGAAGGATGTCACTTACAAGTTACAGGTCTACTATATTTTTACATTCAATAGGTATAATGTTTTATTATATTTCACGTCAGTTATTGTAGTAGTTTAATATAGCTGTTAAGCTGCAGCTATGTATTATGCAATGATTTCATATTTTATTTTTATTTATTCTTTAAAAATATATGGATATACAGACATGAACATGTTCATGTTGACCGTGTAGCACGGAGAACTATACAAAGTACAAACTTACCTTTTTAATATTTATCTGTAATTCTAATGGTGATTTGTGAATATTTTGATGTGAGTTTATTACTGAGTCACATTAATTTGTTGATGTAACCACTTACATACCTACTCATAGGGCATAGCATTAAAGAACATTTTTAGATTTAATTGTGTTCAGTAATAGGTATTTTATTTTTAACTTAATAATGTATCATATTAATTTTAAATAGCTAAACGTTAAAAAATAATTATTTAACAAAGAAAAATATTATTAAATGTTTCACAAAAAACTTTATGGGTAGCACATTATGATAGAAGTAGAGAAAAAATGGCCAACTTTCCACCACCATCACTCACCAAATGATGCCACTAACAAGTAACATCAACGATCAACCTAGGTTATGTAGTAGGTAGTATAGTACCAACATTATCATTAATTATAGCATAATTAAGTTGATAACACACTTAAAGCGTTTGAAAAAATTGGCTCTAGACAATAATTGTCTATATCTGGTCCAGAATGTACATCATTGTATCATGCATATTAAACTGTATATAAAATATTAATTGGAGTCAGTAGCTGTAATTCAAAATATAATACAGATAATAATGTACATAGTGCAGTTTTTCAATGTAATAACTAATAAGTAATAACCAATAATAGCATCTCTCTTACAATGATCGCGTAATAAAATTGTATGGTTTTCAGTGTTTTCACATTTGGATAACTAATTTACCAATTCCATAAATTATAATAATGAACACACAACTTGTTGATATTTTATGCAAGATTTATAATTTTTCAAAATGTCTAAAATTTACTACATTTTAAAGGCCAATGAACTTAGTATTATTTAGTAACGAAATCAACGTATCACCTGAAATATTTCACACATTGTTTTACCTCACTGTAGTAAAAGCGAGACGTCATATATAGCGTGGGGCCGATTTTAAAAATAAACTTTCTCAGTAGTAATTAAGATAAGAATTATTCTTGTATAATATTAATACCTAGTTCAAAGACAATGTCATGTCATCGCCGATTTACTATTTAGACATTTAGCAAACTAGTAAACATGATGGAACAGTAGAGTGGTGAGCATTGAAACATTGAGCAACGTAGTGACGCGATAAAATTTTTTTTCAAAAATAACGAGTTACGTAACCCGCACGGCGCGCAGCGCTAGTGTTCAATACGTTTTAATTATAAATGTCACGATTCGGTACCATAATTAAAGGCTATCAAAATATGGACAACCAACTTTGAAAAACGGATTCTGTACTAAAAAAGAAGCCTGTACCAAAAAAAAAACCAATCGTGCACCTGAAAATGTCACTGCTATCGGTGCCGCCTCATTAAAAGCCCAAGACGTTCTGCACGAAAAAATGTGTTATCTACCTATCGTTAAATTTATCCATCATCTCGAGGATATAATTTTTAAAAAATTAATGGCAAGTTTAAAGTTTTGTACTTACTTCATTTTTATTCGTTTTTTATTATTTTATATTTTATCTTTGAAAATCGGCCGTTTTAATGCCCCACCCTGTATTATATTAAAAAAAACTGCATTAGATTTCGAATTACAGCTACTGAATATTCAATTAATTTATAAACCGTATATGAATATAACATGACACAATGGTTTTAAAGAGTCTCCATGTGTACCATACAAATTATATTTACACTTGGATTAATATATTCTGATCAGCTCCCACAATATTGATGATCATTAAAACTTAAAAGTCGAATACCTGGTTACTGAGCCCAATGGTTTCATATGATCACTTTTATTCTATGGAAATGCACAATGGATGAATCATAAAATCTATACATAAAATATACATTGTAAATCGTCTGTTGTTATTTAGTGCACTTTGAATTTTTCAATTACAATTTTTACTAACACTTTGTATATAAGTCCATAGGTAATATTCTGATAAAACATAAAAAAATACAAAAGCAATAACACAACCTTTTCGTTTATTAGAGTAAAAATGTGATGTTAAGTCTGTTAAGCACAAAAAACAAAATAAAGTTTTATTTTCATTAAAAATCTTGTAAAAAAAAAAAAAACAATTAGGTAGATAGGTACAATATTCTTTGGATAGAAATGTACTTGTGAATATCCATAATTAAAAATCAAAATTAGTTTGGATGATTTAAAATAAAAAAGAATAAAAATAAAACAGTAAAATTATTTTTAAGGAGGCATTCAAAACAATAAATTGAACACATTTTTTTATCAGACTCCAATTTGTATAAATTCGAATTGTAACAAATTATAAAATTAAAGTTAATTAATTGTTACAAGATACAATGGTGTTTAATAATGAATATACATGCTAAATGGGGCAGAAAACCCTGCTAACAATGGCAGTCAGTTATCAATGGCCATATATAAGTACCTCATCAAGAAAATATAATTATTTTTTTTATTTCTTTTCTTTTCTTTTTTTTTTTTAACAATATTAATTGGATTTTGTACAACCACTTGGTAACATAATTTTTAGGCTAATTTTATTTAATATTATAACACCTAAAGTTACTAGTCTTTTTGCATTCGTGCGTTATTCAACGAGTATTTGCTAAAAATTAAACTTTGTAAATTGATGGCATTATCAGCTTAAATTAAAATACTTAAATAAAAAAAAATAATAATGTTATATTAGCATTAAATTAAGACTGTAAATAATGAAATGTATTTCACTTTATAGTAATATAGTAGGTATATTGTTGTATTGTATGGCCGAAGTGCAAGCACAACGATTAATATAGTGTGGCACATAATAATTCAAATACTATGTATACATTTATTGTCATGAGTCAATACGCTTCTTGATTTGTGAATCGTTTCTATGCAACTGATGATCTGGAGTAGCTTTTAATATGTCAGGCTGCATATTACGACTCAGTGTACCGCTAAGTGATGCACTGTTCTGAGATAATGCATTCATGTAGTCAGCAATCAACAATGTTATTTCAAGGATCTATCAATTATTTATAAAGCAATTATTAGACATAAATTTACATTTAAAGACTTTAACTTTACCTTTGGTTTGCTCAGAGAAAACAAAAGTTTATGGGATTCTATGATAGCAGAGTCAGATGCTATAACTAACATAAAATCATCCTGACAACCACCAAATGTCAGAACTTGTCCAAACATATATGTTTCAATGAGTTGCATTGAACGCAATTCCAACAGACTGATACTATCTTCAGAAACAGCTAACCATACAATAGTTCCTGGCAGTACAGTATTTTCTCCATGCTTCATCTATTAGAAAAAATGTTAAGCATGAATAATAATAAAACAATAGTAATTTATTCTGTAATAATATATATCATTTAACACTCACTTTGGCTTGGAAAAGAGTGCATCCAAAATATGGCCACTTTCTAGTACAAGTCAAGTATATCCTAACACAATCAACTAAATTCCGTCCTTTTAAAGACATCCATTTTTCTTGAAGACCAGTTTGAAGATGCCTAAAATGTATAAAAATAATGATCACAATTTATTTAAGTGCAAAAAAAATATTATTCAACTATTTCAACAAGTATAGTTAAAGTTATAGTTGTAAAGTAATAGCTATTTTGCATACTTTATTGCTTCTTGAGAAGCCCCGTCACGGTATCGGAATGGATAAAATTTATCAAGTGCTTGAAGTACTTGTAATTCTTTAGTAGTACCACCACTACCACGATTTTTATCACAATAAAATTCACCAAAATCGATCTATATTTAAAGTAGTAAATTACATTATTGATTAAGAAAAACTATACACAATTAAAATAGATACTAAGTTATTATTCCATACCTGTGCCATTAAAGCAGCTAATTCCAGTGCAAGCTCTTTAGTAAGAGGGAATCGACCTTGGACCACTTGTTGATTTACTTGATAACAAAGTAACAACCTCTCGCGATCAGACTCCTTCTTCACAAATGATTTGAAATACAGTCTATTCTTGAAAATTAGTCGTATGACCCTAGTATTTTCAAATTTTCCGGAACCCTTTTCACGCAGCGCTGTTTCCCATTTAGATATTACATCGCACAACTATAAAATTAAAAATTATAATAAATTGTATATTTATTACTTCACCAAACTAATTTTATCTAACCTTTGCTTGCGACTCAATATAATGTTCCAAATCTTTTTCAATGGGATCGTCGCTGAACAAAGTGAAACCTGAATGTTGACTATCTCGGCATCCAGTTTCTTGATTAAGCGTGCATAAAAACTCTTCAATAGTAGTTGATCCATCAAAACCAACAACCTTCAAAATCAAAATAATAATAAACAATAATGTCATATTGAGGCAATAAAAATTTCATCATTATTTTATCATAACCAATTTCTCTGTACCTGGTAGGTTCCATTAAGCATATGGACGGGTATAGAGTGCGGCAATGAATGGTGATAAGGATTTTTCAATAAAATTGACAGTACTTCCATTCTAGACGGTTTCACTTCTCGTGTTCCATTCAATATTGTTCGTTCAAGCGCGCGTTCACAATATGCAGCATACTTTCCACACTCAGTCCTATAAAAAAAAAAAAAAAAGTCATAACTATTCCACCTCACTATTATAAAATTATTACGTACTTATTATCAATATTGCGTTTTAAATGCAGTTTGAGGAACCAAAGGAGTTTGGTGTTTTTTGGTATATAGAGTGATACAGCGAGTGCCAATAATTGCCAACCCTGGACAAATACATAAGTGGGAGGATTGGCTTTGCAGTGGTCTAGTAATGATGATGTAGCTGGACTTGATGGTGCTGTCATGCTGTGGTTTGGTGATCCGGGTACCACTGACTGGGTCGTGCTGATAGTTGGTGATGAAGCCAGGGCGGCATCACACGTGAACAGCGACTGTGTAGCGCACAATAAAAGTTGCTGAAAAAACAGTGGACACGCGGTGCCTAAATGCCTAAACCTCTTAACTAATGTATGTTTGCCATAATAATATAGCCCCCTTCATAATTTAAGAAATAACCCACAAACTGCAGCTTTCGTTTGAGTTAGTTATCACAATTTTTGGTCAGATTACATATTACACAATATGTATTTTGAAATCATGCTATTACATGCACAATATTAATAACAAAAAAAAAAAAAAAAAAAAAAAAAATGGGATATTTGCAAAAAAACTGTTAAATCGAGCAAAATAAAAATGCAAAATACAAATTACATTTTAAGACTTAAATTAATATTCTAATGCTTTATTTTCAGAGAGCAAAAAAAATAAGGGTTTGAAACGGTTTAAGAATTGTATGACAAGAGGTATAAATTAACTGTATTAATATATTCTGCATTAAATAATAAATTTGTTAAAATAAAATATGATATACAACTATTGTTTCAAGTTAATCTTGCTATAACTACTCAAACTGGATAATCGTGAATTGTGATATAAACTATATAGGACAATAACAGTTCAAATAAATTTGCAACATCATATTAAAAATAAAATATTGATTAATTGCATGGCACATAGCTAATTCATACAATAGTTTTTATTATTAAATACCTACTAACTAATTTAATGTTAATGTTTTCCCTTTATGTTTAAAAACATCTTATAATCATGGGTAGAGTAACTTTATTAGTTATAATCAAACCAGTTTCAAAACCTTATGATAGGAATATCAGAACAAGTATAGGCTTTTTATGAGTGGACACCACGTATGCAATGTTTTTTGTTTAATTATAATGATGGCAACTAAAATTGTAAATATTTAATTTAAAAATTGTGTAATTAATTAGATCATGAGAGATATTTTAAAATCATAGAAAATAATGTTATTACATTATTAGAAATTATTATAAGTTAGGTCTTATTTTTAGTCTTGGAGTAAGACTGCGATCTACAGTAACCATCATTAAAAAATACATAGCAAATAAACATACACATAATAGTTTATAATAAGTAAATAATAATTACAATAAAAGCTAGGAAAAACAGCCAATGAACATAATGTGTTTATTGTATATATTTCTGTAAGTAAGTAAAGAGAACATACCATCCACATGTGTTGTCTCTATCTAATAAGCATATAAAAAGACAAATTTTACATTCACAAAAAGCTATTTTATTTTGTTATTTTTAAAAATATAATTAACCTATTATCAAATTTAAAGGCAAGATCTAGGGTTTCTTAGAAAATTACAAAGCAAATAATGAGCATTTTAAAACAATACATCTTTTGGAAATTTTATAATTATTATAGCTTACTTTGAAATTAAATTATCAATAAAATTCTTTGGTATACACTATATACCAGATAATTTTGGCTTTGAATTTTAAAAATAAAATAGTGAAATGGACTAATAAAATAGTATAATATATTGAACTTTTGCAAAAAGGAGAAAATACATGTGGTTATGGTTACGACTACAATACATTTGTTTAATATTTGAATTAAAATAATTGTTTACTTGAAATGTTTAAATAATAATATGTGATCATATGGCTGTTTTTTTTTTTAATTAAAAAAAAGCAATGGGAAGGGGAACTTACACGATGCCGCAGTTTGGAGAATACCTGGACTCCGTGTTTGTGGGACGCATGTCTAGATGTCTGTTTAACTAGAGCACATAATAACTCAGCTTGCAGTTCCCAGTTGTCCAAGCACAATTGTAATGCATTTTGTGCTAATACTACATGATAATCAATACCAGCGTTTTCAATGGCTACTGACATGAATAACTGACAACTCTAAAAAAAAAAAAAAGGCAAAAATTATAAAATAATGTTAAAACAATGGCATGGATATGATATAAGATTATTTGTTTAAACTAACTTTGAATAATTTAATGGCTTCATATTGTAAAGATTCAATTGATAGAGTAGTCAATGGTGAACTAATTGCTTCCTTGGAATGCAAAAGAGTCGGATGTTTCCATAACACACAATCTAAAAGAAATTATATATTATAAAAGATAAACTTTTGTTTTAGACAAAGTTGATAACAATTCATTTACTTGGATCTCCCGATGCTTCCATTAGTTTTTGAATAAGCTGTTCAAATTGTGATCCAGATTGTGATCCACTTCCCGAAACTACAGTAAGATGGTATAACCAAGAATCCTGTAATTAGAACATTCATAGACACATATTAATAATTAATAACTCAATTACTGGACACATAAAAATTAAATACAACATATTATACATGATTATTTTTAAACAAACCTTTTCTTGCTTAGAAGACATCAGTAAATAAGTTGGAGGACCTTGATGAGATGGGTGTAAAGCTATTGTAGGCGGCTGATTGGAATCTCGTTCTTCACTATCAGAGTCTGAAACATGATCAACAGTTTCTACGCGGCAATCACGCATGTTTATTTGTCCAAATGCACTCTAAAATATTTTAAAAACAATGTAAAATAATTAAACAATTAAACAAAACTATTAATACCTAGTATTGAGTAAATATTATTTACCGTATCTGTTGACGATTTGAAATATAAAAATGTCTTTCCTACAAGTACACACCAGCACCGTTTGGCATGTCCATTTCTTACTTTGGTTAACCACCCTTGAATAGTTGGTTTATTATTTTCGTTGTTCAGTAGCAACTTGGTAGCGTTGTGTCTTTGAACGTTCTACATAAAATGCAACAAACACAGATTAATAATCATTATGAGAACTGGGATAAAAAAAAATTACTTGTAAGACTTTAACCCAATCTTCCATGGCAGCAATTGAATCTGCTGTTAGGTAAAATGTTTTTTTGGTCGTCGATATTTCGAATGTAGCAGCACCATCAGCTCGGGTTATTCGGCATAGATCGTCGATTGTGATTTCACGTTGTGGTTTGCGCGCTATATCATTCTGTAACGGCAAATTTAATTCACAAGCTTTAAATCAAATTCCATTTAAGGTTATACGGATAAAAATAATTTAAACTACAAGATGGATCAAATATACAACTTAAAGCAAAACTACACTGCGATAAAATCGAAACTCGGAATAGATATATAGTTGAGTTGTATAAATGAAAATATAGTCGTTGGGTATCATTATTTACTTGTGTTTTCCAATAACGTAGTTTCCCGTTGCTCAACACGAAGAATCGTCGTCTCCACGTTTTCAACTTCCCACCAAGCTTGGCTAAATGTCCTGATTTGTCGAGTACACCAGTTTTAGCACATCTGCTCGGACTATCTGCGACAACTGCAGCACCGTTCAAGTTCAACCTAAGCACCAACGACGACCATTCCGTTGAATCTTCGCCACATGACATCGCATCAGGCGGAATCGCATAATCGTCCGATATGCCTGACTCCATCGAAGTATCTGTGGAAAACGTGAAATCATTATTAATTATTAACCATAAGTACACTTCTCTAAGATTGTATATCTAGGAATTAAATATAGAACCAAATTCGTACTTTTTGATGGTGACCCAGAAGAGTTGTGTTTAACCGGCGAGAACGTCGACGCGGTCTTGTGACTCTTGCTGGGACTGGAACTGGACAAAGAGGTGTCAGTATTGTCGGTGCTACTGCTGTTCGTGATTCTAGTAGCCATACTGTGTGTGTTCGCCGTGTTAGTGTGCTCTCCTTCGCCGTCACTCGAATCGTCGGACGAGTCACCAGTGAATGGGCTGGACCTGATCTGACTGGCTCTCTGCACACGTATCGGAAAATCATAAAATAAAGTAAACGATATAAAAGAAAACTTATATAATATTCGTAAATAAATATGAATGTTACTTATATATATATGTTACGATTGTTACTCTGTCCACACTCCACTAACCCATAAAAAAATTGGTATCAAAAAATAATTGGTCTGAGTCAATAATAATTTCAGATTGTGAAAAAGTTATGATAATGATATTATTAAAAAATGTCGATCTTTCACATATTTTCAAGTTAATCACAAGTACATTTTTATTGACCATAGGGCATAGATTAGTTATCAAGTTATCACAAACAGATCAAGTCAGTGAAAATGAGAAACGAAAGACACTTCAGAGCTCTTAGGTGAATGCTCGTCCCGACGTCACCTATCTTTCCAATTTATACGGATGCATCAAGATCCAAAAAAAAACAACTTGTTTCTTTGATAAAATATAATTAAAGATCTCACAATTCGCATTAGATGGTAACACTATATTATTGAAGAGCAATATGTTTATTAACTTTGGCTAACTATATTCATTTTAAATTTATATTTTATGTTGTTTATATAAATATAAGAATAACGATGAACCATTTAAACACGATATTTCCTAATTTTTGTTTTGTGTAGTGATTACGATAACATAAATTCCGTATGGATTTATACTCACGCCTTTGACAGTGGCATATACCGGAACGCTTATATCACAATATCCTTGTGACGTCACTACACGGGTTGGAGGCACAATAGCAGCAGTGGTCAAGGTAGGTTCCGTTGGCGTTGCCGAAAGGCCTTCGTTGGCCACTTGGTAGATCCGAGATTCCCAGGATGGGAACCTATGCAAAGGTGGGGTTGGGGGCTTGTTACATGTCTTATCCCATGGTAGTTTTTCTCGACTTGGCGTGTAAATCTCCGCGTAGTCATGGGCGATATCTGACTCGATACATACGGATTTTGCTGTAAACATTAATTTTTCAAAACTTTCATTGCTTGTTACTTTGATTGAAGTGATACATCGTCACTTAGTATTATATACATTTATGGAGACGCCGATAGTGGCGTAAAACGAGTCTAATTCATAAAAACAAAAGTATCCATACATCAACTATACATCAAAACGATTTTAACATATAACGTTAGTCGTTCATGGAGCTCACATACAACCATCTTAAGTTACATCTACGCAAATTAACTGAAAAAAATAGATACTTACTACTTAGGTATATGCATTTTAAATAACTTGGAAATTGATCATATTTAAAATGTTGACAGTTATTTAGTAATTATTACTACTATATCAACCAATTAAAGCATAATATGTTTAAATATTATCCACTTGTGTTTTTATTTCATTAGTATAATGCATAATAACGGAAATCAGTTTAAAACTTTTGAATATCAATGTCATCGGTAATATATACATACTTACCGCCGACAGTGACAAATATGACAATATTAGTTGTGTGAACGTAAAATATATCAATCAAATCGTATTTTGTGGACTCACGTCTTATCGCGGAGTTGAGGTTTAGCGAATCAGCGGCGGTGGTTAGATCGTTGACCAACTGTTCGTGAATAGGCATGTCCGGTTCGTCAGCGGACTCGGTAGTCGGCACTTGGACGCAAGCGGACATGTGTCGCCGGTGCGTTCGCTGCGACCGTTCGGGAGTCCGATTTTTATGGTGCCGGTCCACTTGGGCGTAAACCGGTTCGTTGTCGGATAGTGCGCTATATAAGTGGAAAACAGGTAGTATTATAATTATTATTGTACAACAACAATGCATAGCATAGGGGAATCATCAATTAATATTTTTGAAGGGTCGCTTAAGAAATTCACGTAGTTTTTTGGGGACTATTAAAATGTAATGGGCATGTCATCAAAAGAAAAAGTATAGGCAAAATATATAAATAAAAATGAACAAAAAATCTTTTAAAAATAAATAAATTAAAAATACATTTTTTCTCTGCCGGCTAAATAAAATTCGACTATAGGCCGCTATTTGGTGAACTCTGATATATATTATATTATATATATTATTGGCATATTATATTATGTTGTTATTTAGCAGCAGGCGTTTTTCACTCACTGTGTGGAACCTGTGCTGTTTGCCCTGTGCAAAGATGATGTGCTGGTGCGTGGTGACGACGACCCGGCGCAAGCACTCACAGCCATTTTGTCGGCGCTCAGCTGGGCCATATGACGCCTGAGCAGTTCTAGTTGCTGGTTGCACTTGTGGTTCTGCTCTCTGAGGTGCTGGTTCTGAGCCTCTAAGTCTCTTAGTTTGTTGGTCACCCATTCCTTAATGCGCGCTGCTTTCGCTTCAACCATTTTAGCATCTTGAAGCCTCAGCTGACGCTATATAAACACACATCATCATCAGCATACGTAATTAATCATAATAATATTATTGACTTTTGGTCCAGTCATACTTGTTCCTCAACCTGGGTCGCCAGCTTGCTAATTGCTTGTTCTTTTTCCGCCTGATCAGGTTGATGAGTAGTCCATTCGGCTTGTAGCCGTTCCTCCATAACACGCACCTGCAAGCAAAAAAAAAAAAAAAATCAAATAGTAATAATTAATATATATATATATATGAGAAATATTATTTTGAAATTCATATCATCCCGCCCAATGAAAACTCTGATAATAGAATGTAGTGTATAATATGTGTTAATATTTAATATAGGTACCTGCACCAGTAGTAGAGCTCATTGGCTATATGACGATGGTGACTATATCATAAACATACGAGGCGAGAGGTCAGACCGAAATGACGAATATTGTGTATAATAAAAATATTAGGTATTAAAAACGATGACGAAGCTGACTCATGTATACGTAGCGGCGGCGACACAATGCGCTGTATAGACTAGCCGTCTGGCGTGCGTTTAACCCTCCCCACCGTAGCCGCAGTTCCCATGCACACTTCACACACCCTAACCAGGTCAATACAAATGGGGGGGTACACTGCACACACACATACAATGTCACAATGGATCAGGGTCATACACCCCTCGCGTCCACTAAACACGATATATCTAGTATATATTATACGCCGTGTATCGATTTGTTGAATAATGAAATGATAATGTATACAATATACATGTATACTTATACGAATATAGTATAGTATGTATATATTATGTTAATCCGAGGTTTACGATTTCATTTTTTTTTTTATGAACTTTCCCATCAAAAATCACAGCGATTCCATACCTACAATAGTACGCATTGTGACGTCTAAAGTAGATAATATAATAGTAATATACCTAACCTTGCAGCAGTAAATCTTTGGAGGCAGAAGAATTACTATGAGATACTTTATACGTTTCATGACTAATAAGATGGAAAAGTATTACAGCAACTAATAACTACTAATATATGCAGTATATGTCGTATACGTAGTAGGTATATGAATATACATATAAAGTCGTGTCGTGTACGCGTTTACTCGCTGAAGATTAGCCACACGCATGATGACTTAGCGACTGTTATTTTTTCAATGTATTCACTCGTTTATGTACATAAAATATACATACAATAGATAGTAAAACCCGATATTGTATAACATTATTGATTTTACCATACATATATATGTATATATTATACAAACACAAATTAAAATATAGAACGTTTTGATGCCGTAATATGATCCCGTGTAAAAAAAAATAAGCACCGACTCCGCTGTTGCAGCTGCAGCTGTAGAGTGCATAAAACGGACAGTGGTGAAGCGGAAGACTCGTATAAAAGTGTATAATATATACCTGCTATACAGTACTACGCCGAATGCGTCCAACTCGCAGAAGATCCGTTCGCAATGAAAATACATATTGTGTACGGTAGCTGAGTGTACAAAAAAACTTATAAACACCACCCATATTTGGACGTACGCCAGTGCATTTTTTTTTCATTACGACGACGCCGAACTATACGGACCACGCGCGTTCGTCGTTCGTATTACATTTTCCGTCGAGGATGTAAAATGTAATCGAACAGTGTTTCGCAGTGTCGGCGTTCAATAGAAACCAGTGTTTTACGTGACTACGTGAGTATATAGAGTGAATTAATAACTATATATTATAATGATATTATAGTCTTTTCTGTTTATACTTAACGATTTTTCACGCATTTCCCGGTTTTGGTGTGTTTAACAATATTTTATGAAGACCGCAGTCGTATCGTGCTATCATATTATGTATATAAAAAAAAAAAAAAATGATATGATAACGACGAAAATCGACGATGGACCACCGCTATAACGATCGATTGCCGAGTTCCCGAAACGGACGGACGACCCCACGACTCGCGGGTATTTTGAATTACAGTGCGTTGTGCACGCATAGGTCACAAATAGCACACACGGTATATTATTATGTTATCGCAATTACGATCACGTTTCGAAACGTAAATATTATAATATATAGCTAGAGCAGTGTGTGATATACCTGCTGCAGAAGTCGTACCTGTCGTCATCGCGGCGCGTGTAGGTAAATCACACAAAAATTTGCCTACCTTATCCTTTCGTGCGGTGGTGGTGGCGGCGGCGATGACGTATTGTTGTCGGTAACCGGACGACGTAAGATCGGGACGAGGCGAGCGACCGCGGCCGGCAATCGGACATGGGAAGAAATCGAGCGCTGCCGTCGGGGGCGGCGACGGTCGCGGCACACACGACGCGATAAAATAGGAAAAA
>VUJU01002758.1:17743-33264 GCA_009835225.1 Aphis craccivora
TGAGGGTGCGTGTTTGGTGCGCAGGCGCGAGCGTCGGAGCGGCACATATCGCGTGTTGTGCGGAAGTGGGGCGGCGGTGCGGCGGCTGTACGAAAAACATGTGACCGGACGCGGAAAGGGGTGGCCGCCCCTAGTGTGTACGGCGCGATAGTACGCGGGGCGATGGACGAGAGGTGAGCGAGAGGAATTAAAAAATCAATGCCCCCCTCGAAAACCCGCAACGTTGCCAACGGCAACACGCGCGCCGTCTGTGCCAAAACCATACGTAATATATTGGGCTATTGTTATTAATTATTATTATTATTGTTATTATCGTTTTATAATTTATTAGAAATAATAGATTAATAGAAAAAATGATATAGCATATTGCACTTACAAAATTTAACGTGTACGCACACGCACGTCTTACTTGTGCATATATAGGTCTTCACATTCGTACCTATATCAACACTTCCGCACGTGTTTGCATTATTGGGTAATATAATACGACATAACAATAATAATTATGTATCAACTAGTTGTGTCCGGTAATTTTTTTTTTTTTTTGGGGGGGGGTACGCGAGTTGCATAGTGTGTTTATTTCTAGGATTACACGATTCGTGTCCGATAGTATTTTTTGGACCTGTCTTTTTTTCGTCGAAACTCTCTAATATTGTGAAAATATTTTTTATTTATATTATTATAAAATACACACAGATATAAGTTAACAGATGAATAAAATAAAATTGTAAGTAATAATATGATATTATAATAAACAACATGAATTAAACTATAGAAAAAAAATATTTTATCTATCATCAAAAATCCAATAAGTACCTAAGTATTTTGTTTCGCGAGTCAACGTTTTTTCGGGGAAATCGGTTCGTATAGAATATAAGAATCGGTCTTCAAAAATGAAGAAAAAAATCATTGTGCAAGGTATAATTTTAGTATGCTAATTTTCAAACCAAATGTTGCGAATAAATTTATGAGTATCTCGTGATGTATTAAATACATAAATAGACATTTTAAAATTTGCAGTTTATTTAATGGTTAATTCATGTTTAATAGTAACTATATGTGTTTTCGTCAGGACACAATTCGTGACTTCATATTTTTTCATAAGGATATCACAACTCGTTAATTGCGGTAGATACGAAAAGCTATAATGTTCGCACCCTTCTGCTCATCTAATTTTCAGACTCGTTACCATCATCGCATATCATCGCTACCCCTTCGCGCAGATGTGATATAATAAACAACAGTATTATAGGTACTTTAAATACCAAATGGTTTAAAATTGTCTCCTCGACTTAATGTCATGTATTATAATTTATAAGCTATACGGGACAAAATACATAATATACCTAATGTCGTCGCGTAAAACAAGCGATCGTAGGCAAACCGGCTATACAGGGGCGTATAAACGTTATGTATATTATTATAGTCTACAGATCTTCACGTATTCTAGACATTTCTACAACGACGTGGACATCGAGTTTCTGAGTGGAAATCAGAATAGTCACGACATCCTACTAGTTGGCAGTTCGCAGTTAAATGCGGGAAAACAGAAATATTATAATGTTTTTTTTTTTTTTTTTTCATAATATCATTATACATAATCAGACATTTATATAGAAACACGGATAAGGAATAGCCTATTTTTCATCCAATTCGCGGTAACACAAGAAAAGTAGCGATACGACCCCTGCAACGATGATCGACGGGGTGCAAGTGCGGTGGAATAATATTATATATTATAATATACAATTACACGAGGCGAATGAGTGCTTTTCTCTTCCTTCACAACAATCAAAAGTCGATAAACCATCATAAATAATTTTATCGTCGGCACAGATTTCTGTAGATATACTTATACTGAATAACAACCAACGCGCGACTAGGCGTCTACGCGTTTCATACGATCGGGGTGAAAGCACCAAAGTTTGCGTATAGAGGCCGCTGCAGTGTTGGTTTAAAAGTCAATCGTCGTATATCCGCAATACCTATATACGTTATATTGCATACGGAACATCTTCTAATAGTGATAGTCGTGATCGTGATATTGTTGTCGAAAACCTGTGCACATGGCGTGTGAGTGTGTATATATGATTTGAGAAGGGGTGTGATGGGGTTCAATACGTTTATCGAGATAATGACAAATCGCAATTGTATGTGTAGTGCTATGGTCTATTTTTTAACAACATTTTTTTTTAACTTGTCAATTACTTTATTCGACAGGAATATCTCGAGAGACATCGGATTGCCAGTAAACCTATAACGAAGAGATGATGACCCATATAAATTACACAGGTGGCCATATATATATATTATATATACTTACATACTATATATTTGTGTACAATACACCTATAATACACGCAGCTACATGTAATTCGTTTTTCATCGGGTGACAGCCGCTGTCGTCAAAACTGCGCGAATCGATAAATGATGGAAGAACAAAATGTAAATGCGATTTTATTACATAAAAAAAAAAAAACCGAGTAAACCCCTTTTCATCCCAACCGCTGTCAAGTATATATATATATATATTTGCATATAATTATTTATGGATTTCACACAATAAAGTGTAAAGACTCTTTTTAATACTATACGTAGGTAACAGTGTTTACGTTTTTTTTTTTTTATGAATTTCACCAAACAAAAGGATCCGATGCAATGCATCCCATTTCAGAAAATCAAAAGGTTGCATGAAAAGTACACGGCGGCATACATAACCGGCGCTAATTGCCAATTATATCTCTATATAACTTATAAACGTGATCACGCATTCATATCAGAAACATTTTTAGAAAGGCTATAGGTGATTGCCCCGTTTAATACTGTCATGACGTATACAAAATAATTGAGTTTATATTTATTAGAAATATAAAATGTTAATATAATAGGTATACTTATGTGACAATAGCTTAATTTCGATTCGAAAATATTTTCTAATAATTTAAAATAATATTTAATACATATAGGTATATCCACATATTGTTGAAAGTATATTTTAAATTTAAAATAGTATTTACTATTTTGTTTATTAACTTCTTAATTACGTATTGGTCATTGAAATTTGGCAAATAAACAGTTATTTTTCTTTGTCGTCGAGTCTGTATTTAATATTAAATTATTTAACACGAAATAAAATTTATATTTATCTATATTGCCAGCACAAACTGACATTTATTACACGGATATATTAAACGTTAACACGCGTGGAAAAATGCATAGAATAAGCACCGGGTTTCGAAAATTCGTAATAACGCAACGCCAATAACGGTCGTAGAAGTGCACGTATATGTCTAAAAAAATTTACATATAATATTTTTGTAAATAATATATGCACATAACACGACATATTTATTTTATATTGTGTGTTTTATACTTGATAGTTGCTTAACTTGCCACTATCGGGGTTTCCACGGTATCGTAATTGTCAGAAAACGGGCGATGCAAAAACGTCAGACCGAAAATTCTGAACTTTATTATATGTCGTGCAAAATTAATACATACACCGCATATGGACACGATAGAATTTCACAGCATTGAACATCATTAGATATATCAAATACGCACTCACGGGTATTATGAATTATGACGTGAAAACGCGGTTTGACCATCGAAACGCAAGCTGGCCGATGACAGGAAACATCACGGCCGTCCTATTGCGGCGGCAGTATACCCCGACGGGCACGTGGTCATCAAATTCATACCACGGTCGAGGTTAAAACCGAACCATGTGATTTACGATATTCGCGAACGGGAAACCACGATATTTTCCGTTTGTCAGTTTGAATGGAAAACATTAGGCCGCCGACCGTTAACTCCTGCACGTCGGACGTATCGATCAATCTGTTTAAGCGACGACATTCCTGCGAGTCTCGTTTACGGCTATTTGCGAGCCTCATTACATCCGGTCCAAAGAAACACGTCGCACGTTTCCTAATGATTACGAACCACAGAGCTGTGCGTCAAGATAAGACGCGTAGCAACTAGCTACTTAGTACATCACTCATCTAAATATACGTATATTGTATATTGTTCACAGGTTTCTCGTCGTGACGATAGAACGATGCCTCAACGGTCGTTGTTTTGAATTTATTACAGTTGTGTATAATGCAACATTGCACTATATAATGTATTGTTATACGAAGATTCGTAAAATCCAAATAAAAGTGTGATTGAAATATATTTGTGTATAGTAGCAACATTTTGGAATAAGTGTCTGTAATTCGTATGCCACCAATAACGTTGAGATTAAAAACACATTTATACATCATACATAGAGGTCATCTTTAATAGTAATTTAAGTAGATTTATTCGTTTAGTTTAAAAACGACGTAAATTTATAAGCACAACAGCAAAATTATTGTTTTATATTGATTTATATTTTCAGCACACAATGTTTGTTAATGTATAATATAGTGTCATCTATATTCTATATACTATATTATGCACACAACTATCATGGGTTAGTAGTTATTTATTTTATATTTTTATATCAAAAAAAGTAATTCAAATTATAGAACTGTGACGACAAGAAACTAATCTGTTTCATTAATATCTGCAGGATTTTGTTGTAATTATATAATAATTTAGAGCTACAATTGAAAAATATGATATTATGTTTCATTATATTTGTATAGGAATTAGAAACGAATATCAAAGCTTGTTCATACTATAAACGTCGAAAAATAGTTACTAGAATTGAGAAATTAAAATGTTTTAGAACACCTACTTGATCTTACAACATTATTTGTAGTCTGTACAAAACAAAATGAACCATATAAATTTTATATTTTTATCGTAACACAAATTATAGATAATTATTTATAAACTGTAATATATATATCGCTATTAAGTCCATAGTTTAAAATATAAAACTGCAGATAACAATATACAGATAAACAATATAGTTTAAAAAAAAATAGTATAATATATGATGATTATGAAATATCCCTAAAGAGTTTGTTTTAATATTTGCATTTCCCTATAAGGGAAAAAACACTCAGATCTAGAAAGGGGTTATTTTCGGGTCAACAGTCTGTAATCAAAATAACTTAAATTTAATACCCTTCGTTATTTTCAGCTAATTTACAATTCCCTCTATACATTTAGAATCCCACTCAGTGTTCAGTGTATAATTTAACAACCTTTCACAACTGTAATAAAAGCTTTAACCAATTTAATTAACAATTAAATCTTTAAAGAATGAATTTCAGTTTGTATACTAGTGAAACAAGAATTCAAATGTAAAATGTAATTAATTTATTATACTTGGCACAATTAATATATTTTTTTTCAAAAATATTCCATTTAATATTGTAGAGAAGCTGAATGGTAGAACACTATGATTGATGAAAGGTAACATTATAAAAAATTCAAAAAGAAATAAAATACCATATTTTTTTATACTTATATTGTACAATAAGGAGGAACCAACGGAAATATGACACCACAGTATTTCTTCAATTGTACGAGACAAAGACAAAAAAAATTAATTCCACCCTTATTTGGTTTTGGGTTTCGATAAAATAGTAGGTAATAGTACACGATATTTTATTTATAACAAAATATTATCTAATAATGCACGAGGAACTATTAATACAACATAAACATATAATATAATACAAATACGAAAATGTTTTAATTGAGATAAACAGATAAAAAAAAAAAAAATGTATATATTGAATTCCTATAAGTTGTAAGATCATAAAACAATATAATGTAATACAATTATACCAATATATTACCGAATAAATCAATGCGTTAATAAGAATTAGGTAAAAGTACCGAGAGATCATTTCACACGAATACACGATACTGCGAAAAATAATCAGCGTATACAATTTGTGCCAAAATAATGAGTATAATATTACTCCGTACTCGTAGGTAAACCATACATAACGTAAATTATAAGTGTTGTAACTGACTATAAATAAATCCATACAAAATACATTATGTACATTATATATAATAATAATATGAAACTAAAATAACGTTTATAATTCCCCGTTACAATTTTTCCCCATTTTTGCAACATTTTTCACTGATGCTTCGCTCCTATGATCGCAGCATAATGTTATATAGCTTAAAGCCTTCCTCAACAAGTGAACTATCCAACACAAAAATAATTTTTCAATTCTAAAAAATAGTTCCTGAGATTAGTGTGTTCAAACAAACTCTTCAGTTTTATAATATTATATGTATATATTTTTAAATCATCCACGAATATAAATCAAAATTTACGATTTAATTATAGTTGAAAAAATACGTTTTAATTATTCGTTGTAAAAAATGATTAAATTATAACAACATGTGACCCAGTAACATAATGTTGTATGAGGTACATACAAGCGATGTTTTACTGTATAGATTATAGAATATAGACATTGTATATATATAGTATTATAGTATCTATAGGGATTGGCAACTTATATGTCGCTTTTCTCACCTCAATGGCAGTCAGTGTTCCATTAATATATAATACGAATAAAATACAATACACTTATTGATATTACTCCATTCTCCATATTTTTTTTTATATATAATAATATGTAAAATAATATAATTTAATTAATAACGAGTGAAAACTTCTCAACTTAGAATTGTTGTTAATGAAATGGTTGATTTTTATATCCCAATAAATGTTTAAATTGATTGAGTTTAATGTTAAGGCGTTTGTTTTTCAACTACCTTCTTTAGAAAATTACAAAAAAAATATCGTTGATTCAAATAAACAATAAATTAATTGATTTTATTGAAGCGTTTAATTTGGTAAATGTTCACTTGAAAGAAATCTTTACGAAGGATTAAAGCTTTTACGCCATCAACACTGAATAGAATATAAAAATTAAAATTTATATTAATGTATTCTTAGTGAATTGGTTTCAATAAAATATTTAAGTAAATATCGCTAAATATTAGGCATATAATATGTACCTATACACAATCTATCTATCTGTCTGTGTAATGTAGAAAAATATTGTGTTCAGAGTAGGTCAAGGTATGATACATATGCATGTAATATAAGTGTTAATCCCGCTAATATAGGGAAAATAAGAAAATAACGCGGCAGTCTCTCTACGTATATAGTATGAGAGTTGTTTTAACCAAGAGTGTTCCAATTTAACAAGTAAGTTCCGTAGTTACTCAAACTCTATTATTTAATTATTAAAAAAGTTAAGAAACCATTACGAACTAAGCGTATACTTTACATATGCTTATTGCATAATATTATGGTGTTATAAAGCTTAATAGCTGTTTTTTTTTTTAAATTTAACTATAGTGACAAATTGATTAAGCTGAAAAATAATTACAAGTATAGCACATAGTTTATAACTGAACATATAAAATAAACATTAATATAACATATAACGCGTATACTTGTATCCGTTCGTTTTGCAATAATAATAATAATGAATAAATGATGAACAGAAAATGATTTATTTATATGGCCAATTATAGAAACATGAGGATAAAATGGTATTTTAAAATCCGATTAGGTACTATATGGTAGTACGGAATCTGCTAGTATTGCGTTCAGACTGTCTTATAATGAGCCAATCAATGAAATGTCATCAAATTGTAATTACAGCAGAATATGGTCAGACTTCAGGGTTTATTACCCGAGGGGATCGAGGGTACGGGCAGAGCTTTATATAGAATTTATAGAATTATACGCGGGATAGAGCTTATATTTATATTATATACAAAAAAACGGTAGAATGTAACATATATAAAAGTTTATACAGAGGCATTATTATTACAAGTATGAACGAGAGAAGCGAAATAGAATATGATAACAAATTGTTTGACAAAAGTATTTTTTTTTTTTTTTTAAAGCATTCAATGTCTTTTCCCCCCAAACTAAGTATTGTTTACTTAAAGTTCGCATATTTCATATTCTCGGGTAACAAGCACAATATTTTTTATCCCCGCTATGAATGCAATTTTAAAATGCGTACCGCGGTGGTAAGTATAAGTTATATAATTATAATTTTATATAATATCCGCAAACTATGAACAGAAAAAGAATAATATTATTACACTATAGTAAAAGAAAAATATTTAATAATATTCAGACATTTTTTTCATCGTGGATAATTTCCAGCGGACACCCGAGGTAAATAAATACGTCTTAACCGTCAACACAATGAGAAACCGTATAATATTATAATCGCCGTATGACCTAGATCGAAAAATATTATTTATTTTTAATAATGTAGGTATAATCTATTATAGTCGATATGCTGTGAGCGGCACGTGACACTGAGCATCTTACACTATTATGGTATCCTACCAATTAATGACGACATCGTATTATTATGTTAAACTGTCACACGTCGAGGTATTGCGATGATATTGAATGCAGCAGATATTATAAGTTGAAAATTACCAATTAAGGGTAGGTAACTGTATAGAACTACGAACTACGCAATACTGATAAAAGTTTTATAATATTGTACTACCAGCAGTCCACGTGAAAATTATATTGTACCTAATATATTTTGTTTATACCTACCTACTATTGTACGATATATAAAAACCCATACCTCGGCTCTCTCTAAATAGCGGAAAAAATTCCTAAAACCGACAATGCTCAGTATTAAGTGGTTTCACTATATCATATATACATTAAAATATTTCACACATACTTGTAACTTTAAATATATGTGTTATATACATATACTGCTATTAAATATCGTATTCATTTAAGTGTTTATACATTAATTATTTTGAAAAATAATAAACTGTTTTCAAAAAATATACTTCATTCTGTAATTTTTTTTTTTAGCCTAATAGCTATTTATTCATTTTTTTAATTTTTCAATATTAAACGTAGTATTATACATTTTCAATTTCATACTTCAAAATAAATTATATTCCAGAGTATTTCGATATCATCAATACAATTTTGAACCAGTTGTTAATTACAGTTATATATTATAAATTTAAATAATAAGTGACATAACTAATACATTTAATTATCTATAAATGTTTCAATAAGAAAAATAATATCAAAATATCATATTATATTATAATATATTAGAGGTCATATTATATCAGAATAAATAATATTTATCAATAGTCTTAATAATAATTTTGAGTTATACATATCTTTCACTATCTACCAAATCATTAATTTTTAAAAATCAATTAAATTAAATTATTACTGAATGGAAATTATTTTGATAGGTATCTGGATGTTGATTTGAAACGTTTCATTTATTAGATTATTTTATTAAAATTTTTATAATTTTTATATTTTAACAAACTAAATATCATATTATATTTAAAAGTCTTATTATGGTGTTATTAAGTGTAATAACATAGTAATTTGATTATATCGATTTAAAAAAAAAGTAAGTAATAAATATTTATGAATCTAGAAAGGCATACGAAGTTTTAAAGCCATGATAGCTTATTTAAGTATAATTATCATTGCAGCTATAAATAATGCATGTACTTATAACGTTCGTTTACATGGTCTTTATATCCGATATGGCTTCATAACGCTTTTAAAACAATAACTATTAATTGTGTAATGAATTTGTTTACAATTTATTAATCATTAGTATTTTTTTTTTTTTTAATTATATGTAAGCTATAGAAAATTGAACACTTGTATGAAATTATTTAATAATATGCACATGTTATAATATGTAGTAGGTATTGATATAAAATTTTAAATTTTAAATACACTGTGTAGTGTGTACCTTTCATAATAAATAGTATATGAGTAAGGGTTACATATCCATTCACTCAACGACTCGTAAACAATTAATGAATCATGTTAGCTAAACATAGACTTTGAGTTACATAGCATAATTAATTAAAATAAAAAAATCTGGTAAAGAATTAATTAGTCCTGTGTACACGTATTGTATAAAGACATTTTTTTAAAAAAAACAATCCAGTTTGTAGATCATGGAATTGAATTATCGCATAATGTGCACTTTACTCACAACCTCATATTGAAAAACTATCTTATTATATTTTATAATTAATATACGAACCGATAACACGATTCGTATATAAGATAAACTGACGAACACTTTTTATCTTTGGACTGAAACCGGGTCGAGATCGCTAAACGATACGTGATCGTAATAAATATCATATACGGTATTACGGCGTGTCAATAGAATCGGTTCTTATAAATTTATGTGAAGGTATTATATATATAACTCTGTTTAATGACGACCTAGTAACCTGAAAATGAGAGTTGAGTAGAAGATAATATAATGTTACAACTTTGACTATGGTCGTATGTAATATAAAATAAAGTGTGATACGACTATACTCGTCGTCAATCGCCCATAAAATGTAGTGCTTACGTGTGATAGAAAACTATGATATTATAGGTAACTTCGACGGCGTCCATCATCAATTATATGTATATATATATATATATATAGGTCTGCTACAGCTCACCATGCGAAAACGATAGTTTTGTAACTTATAATAATATATAATAATGTTGTACAACTATATATATATATATATATATATATTCAGAGAGAGAGAGAAAGAGAAAGAGAGAGATAGAGAGGAGATGCAGTATTGATTTTATAATAAACTTATATTGTGACCAATCCAGATAACATTTTTTTTTCAGTTCCGTATAATAATAAATTGTTGAGGTATAATATACTAACATTATTATATACATTTTCGTACAATTTTTTTTTACCAATGAGTTGCAAAAACATTGGCCTACAAACCTTTATAGAAAACCACATTTTAAAACACAATTAATTTAAACAAATAACAGTAATAATAATATAGTCATAATTTTTGTTTTATTTTACTCGTATGTTTTTTTTTTTTTGTTTGTTTGTTGACTTGTTTGTTCTAGTTTATTATACCTATTGGAAATTGCAACACACAATAATAATATAGTAATACGAACATTCTAATATTAAACTTTATCCTACATAGTACCCTGTTATTTTAACGAGTAGAAATAATATTTGGTTTGTATATTTGACATGTGAAAACGTCGAGGGACGATATAAGTATATAATGTTATTTCGGGAATGTCGAACTACTATATAACATGTACCGACGACTCACGTCGCCGTATATTACGGAATTAAATAAATATCATATGTACTCCAGGCTATAGTTGCACGAATCGAACGTAATATAATTAATAACTACAGGTACATAATATTGGATGTTTTCGACATCAATTATTGTATACCCGCCGAATATAATACCGTCGGTAAAATATAATAAATCGCTGTCTCGCAAACCTACCCGAAGATAATATATTTGGTCTACTCATTACATATTATAATTATAAACGAAAACCGGACACATAAATGGCGTAAACATAAAATTATAAAATTATATCACCGATATAAATTATATAAAATGATACACGATAATCATAGGTATTAATAGGTATTTGGCCGTAGAAAACTGTGAATCCCTCCACAAATTTCCGACAATATATTTAAATCCAATAACACGTGAACCAGGGCCTAAAATTAGGGTATTTTGCTACTGCACACCTAATTCCATACTCCAAAATATTTTTAAATAATAAACATAAACTTAATCGTAGCATAATTGTTTTTGGTATTTATTAATTAGTTATAATAAATACAATTTAAGAGAAACCTCTATAAAAGTCCTTGATACCTATATAAATAAAAATTTTAAAACTAAAAACAAAATAACTTCACTTAAAGTACAAAAAGTGTAATGCATACTTTTAAATTTGCTACTGCACATTCAATATTAGCTACTCCACATTATAGTGTGTGCTACTGCACACAATTTTAGGCCCTGACGTGAACAGTTTGTGCGTTTACTTTTAAATCGAATTCGTTTGATAATGAAACACATTATAATATAAACAAGTTAAGTTAGGAATACATCGATAATAGAGTTTAACACTTTGTCTGTTTATTAGAGTAATCAAGTTTGACTACGTTACTCACTTTTCCTTCCGCTTCCACGGCTCTCGTTTCCGCTTCCAGCACACGTTTTTCCAACTCCGACAACTGAAAACAAAAATAATACATTATATTTTTTATTATAAAAACCACATCGATAGATATATACCATATTAATTATATAATGTCTACCAAATTATATTATGTTCATTATGTGTACCTACACGAAACACAATGAAAAGTTGAATTTATTTTATTTCTAGAATCCCTAATACTTTATACACCGTAGTTTACACGTTTATATTCTATGGTAGATAATATCCAATATATTACAAATAAAAGTTTAAGCCTATAGGTTTATGTTAGGTTTTGAGTATAAAGAAAAAAAAGCGGGTAAGTGGTTACTGCTCTGCTGTACATTAGGTGCCGTATGGATCATTATTATATATTATAGGAGTGTTAAATTTGATCCAATGATAGTTATCATTGTATATGAAAAACGATTCTGAAGATGATTTGTCAGCCTAGCTATATAATTTCCAGTGGTTGGTGAAAAAGATGGTTTATGTTTTAATGGCCTGAATACACCAAAATTTAAGTTCATTTATAATATTATTGTAGGCTAAATTTATGAAAAACCTTGTATTAAATTTTCAACTCTTAGCTACTCATACAAACATTTTTATGAATTATACCTACAAAATAATTTGCAAATATTCAGGAGTTTGACAAATTTTTGTCAATATTTGAACTTCAGATGCTAATAAAAAAAAATTGTACCTATGCATTCTAATAATTTTTTAATCACTATAAGAATAACTTATGAGGAGTTTTGCATTAAATTTTAAAGTATTTTTATAGGGCCAAAAAAATTTTATCGACACTTCAAAAATGTTTTTTTAGAAAAATTGAAAATTTCAGTTGTCTATAAATAGCTCAAAAAAAGTCAAAATATTTTGAAAAATAAATAATGTAAAGAAAATTCCAATTTAAATAACTGGTGAAATTTTTCAAGTATCTATGACTTATATACTTTTTGAAAAATAACAAATATTTAAAATCGTTTGGGATAAATCGTTATCGTTACGATATTTCGTAAAAATTTAAAATTCAAACACGCTTACAATTTTTCCTGTAATTATGATTCGAGTTTTGTCTATAGATACTTAAAGGAAAACTTATGGAAAACTTAGTGTTGTATTTTTAATTCTTAGTTATAAACACAAACAATTTTATGATATTTCAACTTCAAAATTACTTGCAAATTTTCGCGTTTTCGACAGATTTCGTAAAAATTTGAACTATTAATGCTTATAAAAAAATAATTGTGACTAACGATTTTAATTTTTTTTAGCTACAATAAGAACAACTCATAAGGAACCTTGTGTATTAAATTTTCAAGTTTTTTTGGTCATCCAAAATTTTTTTATCAACACTTAAAAAAATTTTCTCAAAAAAAATCGAAAATTTAGTTGTCTATAAATAACTCAAAAAAAGTCAAAACATTTTGAAAATTTAACTGTATATAAATAACACTAACATTAAAATTTGGTGAAAATTTCAAGTATTTTTACAGTGATTAGTTTTTGAATTACAACCATATAAGAAAATCGATTTGGTCGAAAACTGGTTTTGCGTAAAAATTCCCGTTTTTTCTTAATTGTTTTTTGGTTTTTCCCGGCGCTTTTGAAAACTATTAGGAAATTCAAAAATGACCTTCCCAATGCACTAGATTCATTTTTCTATCGGAAACCATCCCCAAAGTTTGAAATTGAAGCATTATTTCGACACGTTCTCATGTACACAGACACAAAAAAAAAAAACACACAACATTGTAAAATCAATACATTCATCGCTCCGCTCAGAATCTAAAATTTTACTAGTCACCAACAATAGAATATATTATATTATATTATATATATATAGCCATATAGGTACAAACAAAACACGAAAACCCATTAATACGATAATTTCTTAAAATTTGGAACACTGGTAAATGACGAGTGTCACACGTCAAACAATCATTAACCAAGAAAATAAATTTAAAGAAAATTACGGCCATAGCGATGACAAAGCGTCAAAGCATGACTATGCAAAGTATATACTCGTAAGTTTATATATTATTCATAAAAATAAATAAATAAATAATAAGTACAAACATTTCCATCGTTAAAAATATTGGTTTGTAGATTGCACATAAATAATAAATATTTATAATGTGTTAGTGTAATAAAATAGGAAACAATCAATTGTTTAAAATATTTAATAAATAATAATTTTTATAAAAATGTGTATTAAAGTCAGTACCTACCTAATAAAATAAAATTAAAGTGAATAAAAAAAAGATAGGAAAAATCAAGAGAGCTTAATTCATTTATACATTGCTGTAATTATATTTTAATTAGAAGGCATGTTAATAGAGTTTTAAAACTACTGCAAATTAAGTATTTTTAATGGCATATAGTATTATATAAATTTATATTGCTGTCAAAGAGAAATAGCTATTTTTAAATAACAATTGTTTAGAATTGGCAACGGATGTAATTGTTTAAAGTAGTTTACCGCAAAAAGACTTCAAAAACTTTGGGAAAATTAAAATGCTTTTTTAATGGAATAAATAAACGTTGTAATACACACAATAATATCTTGAGAATAACTCGACTGGAAACTTTCATTATAAAATAACTCTACTCGAACAAAAACAAATATATATAAAGTTTAAAAAAGAACGCCTCTTCTCCCCTAAAAGATTGAAGCATGTAAATTAAACTTTTTCTCGATAAAGATCTACTTATTCGAGGTAAATAAAGTAAAAAGTCGTTTACTAAGATGAATACAATTATGTTAATAATATAAATATACATATTTACAGATGCAGAATAATAAAATACAAAAAAAGTGTAAATCTTGAATAACTTAAATATAAATAGTAGAGGTACGTAAACGTTTCGAATTTGTTATGAGATTACAGATAAAAACTGCGGCGGGATAACACAGTTTAAAATTGATGTTTCGATGCAAGTTTCAAAAAAAAAAAAAACTTTTTCCAGTCCTGCATCCTGTGTAGACCATATAAACTACTGGTACACAAACCACTCGGAGTTCTTCAATATTGATTATTATTTTTAACACTATAGTATATTATAGCTCGCAGGGAGGGATTCTCATTAATAACGTGCTTAATGAACAAAGTAAAGGTTTAGGTAGAAAAAAAAAAATTAAATCAACCATAAATATATTATTGTACGCCGTAACAAACGCAAGAGAGACATTTGGTTATAACGCGTAATATTATGTTATTAATTATCGACTGTAAATAGTGATGCAATCATATAGTATATTATATTATTTAATCCTATATGTACTTGAAAAATTATTTACGAAATAATAAACGGTAGTACAATATTATAACGCAAGTATCACTCAAAATGATAACAAAAAAAAAAGGGTTTCTGTTAAGTGTGCTCAAACAATACATTATTAACTATAATTATATATATTTAATAAGTGTATAAATAACGCATAAATGCACAAATGTATGTTAAAAATATATTATTTCATAGAAATAGATATTAATGTAAAATAGAATAAGTAAAAATTATTAATTAATTATAGACTCCCTAA
>VUJU01002759.1:6866-33253 GCA_009835225.1 Aphis craccivora
AGTTATTTGGAATTTTGGCTATTAAATATATTATTATGTAATCGAAAAAAATATCTACTTCTAAGGATGGGTCCAGGGCCCCCACATTCCTAAATCCGGCCCTGCCTGTAGTTTTCAAAAAGATCAGTAAAACCAAAAAAAAAGTAACAAAAAACGAGAATTTTTACGCAAAACCAGTTTTCGACCAAATCGATTTCTTTGTATGGTTGTAATTCAAAAACTAATCACTGTAATTACTTAAAAATTTCACCAAATTTTTATGTTAGTGTTATCTATATACAGTTAAATTTTCAAAAAGTTTTAACACTAATAAAACATTTGGTGAAAATTTCATGTATTTACAGTAATTCGTTTTTAAGTTAACCTTGACTTTTTTGAGTTATTTTTAGACCTCTGAAATTTTCGATTTTTTTGAGAAATTATTTTGAAAAAACGATAAAAAAATTTTGGATGACCAAAAAATTTTGAAAATTTAATACAAGCCACAAGGTTCCTTATGAGTTTTTCTTATTGTAAATTAAATCTGTCGAAAACGTGAAAATTTGTAAGCAATTTTGAAGTTGATAAATCATAAAAATTTTTGTGTTTATAACTAAGGATTAAAAATACAACACTAAGTTTTCCATAAGTTTTCCTTCAAGTAGCTATAGAGAAAACTCGTAGCATCATTATAGGAAATATTTTAAGTGCGTTTGAATTTTAAATTTTTAGGAAATAGCGTAATGATGCGATAACGATTTATCCTCAAACGATTTTAAATATTTGTGATTATTCAAAAAGTATAAGTCGTAGATACTTGAAAATTTTACCAGTTTTTAAGATGGGCGTTTTCTTTACGTGATTTTAATTTCAAAATATTTTGACTTTTTTGAGCTATTTATAGACAACTGAAATTTTCAATTTTTCTGAAAATAAGTGTCGATAAAACTTTTTTGGCCCAATCAAAATACTTGAAAATTGAATACAAAGTTCCTCATATGTTATTCGTATATTGATTAAAAAATTATAAAAATACATAGGCTCAATTTTTTTTTATTAGCATTTGAAGTTCAAATATTGACAAAAATTTGTCAAAAACCATTGAATATTTGCAAATAATTTTGTAGGTATAATTCATAAAATTTTTTGTATAAGTAGCTAAGAGTTGAAAATTTAATACGAGATTTTCCATAAGTTTAGCTTATAATAATTATAAAAAAACTTAAATTCTGGTATATTCAGGCCATAAAAACATAAACCACCTTTTTCACCAATCATTCGAAATTATATTCTAGGCTGACAAATTATCTCCGTTCAGAATCGTTTTTCTTATACAATGATACCTATCATTGGATTCAAATTGAACCCTCCTATAATATATAATAATGATCCATACGGCACTTAATGTACAGCAGAGTGGTACCCACTTATTTTAATACTACATACCTTTAAAATCGTTTCCTCTAATTTCAATCAAAGTGTTGACTATAGTAAAACTATTGGGATGGCTTATATAAAGTATAGATCAATAGATTAGTATAGCATTATTATAGATCATATATAATCAAACGTTCTCTGATTTACCAGGTAAAATTAAAAAATATCTTTTATTTTATGTGTCCAAACGTTGTGTCTATTTGTACTCAAACGTGTTTGCTTTTGGGTCAATGTGCCCAAACGTTCACCACCCGTTGAAAATTCATAAAAATTCAACACTAAGTTTTACATAAATGTACCTTTACATAGTTATAAATAAAACTTGAAGCGTCATTATAGGAAAACATGTTATATGAGGGTCTGAATATTTAATTTTTATAAAATCACGTATCGATAACAATTTATAATTATCCTCAAACGATTTTCAATATTTGTTTTTATTCAAAAGGTATAAGCTATAGATACTAAGTTTCACCATTTATTTAGATCGGTATTTTCTATACATAATTTCATTTTCAAAATATTTCGCTTATTTTATAGACATTTGAAGTATTCGGTTTTGTTTAGTTTTTTTTTTTTATAAATATTGATAAAATTTTTTTGGCTGAGTCAAAATACTTGAAAATTTAATAAAAAGATCCCCATAAGTTAATCTTATAGTAATTCAAAAATTAATAGAATACGTGGTTACGAAAATTTTTTATTAGTTTTTGAAGTTCGAATATTGACGAAATTTGATAACATCATGAATATTTGCAAATCATTTTGTATTTAAAAATTTATAAAAATTTTAACATAAGAAGGTACCTAAGAGTTGAAATTGTAATACTAGATTTTCCATAAGGTTGGCTTACAATAATTTTTAGTTGAGCATTGGCTAATTAAAATTTTTGTTTCTAAAGTTTACATTTTTACGAAATCAAAATTTCACTCGTAAGCTAACCATTAATTACTATTAAATGATTTTAGATTTTTGTTATAGTTAAAAATTACTATTCATAAAAAACTCGAAACATACACCAGTTCTTTAAATTGGAATTTTCTGTGTATGATTTAATTTTGGAGTATTCAGGCCATTAAAACATAAACCACCTTTTTCACTACCCAGTGAAAAATATATCTTACATCTCCGTACAGGGTAGTTATTTCCTATATCTACAGTAATACCTGTCATTGGATCAAATTTAACATATCCATTATAGTGACCTAGATACTCTAAGTCCGTGGTCTACTCATTACATACTGTAGCAGAGCGTTACCTAGTTAACCATCTTTTTTATTTTAAAATTGTATTCTTTTTTTTAGGAATTACCAGAAAAATGGAGTATAACTAAGAAAAATGCCTTGAACGTTAAATCTCAAGTAATTCCTTTAATTCAAACAGAAGGATCAATAATAATCGGGAGAATAATTTTGTTAAACGTTCGTGAAACGTTTTTCAAAATGAATTTTATAAAACAGCCTCAATTTAAGTAAATATCAAGATTCTCTTTGTAATTAATAGTGCCCTCTCAACACACCTACTAAAACTTATAATCTCATTTATTTAGTGCAAAATGTGAAAACCCATACATAGAGATTGATAACGCAAATCATTCTTTAATGGAATTAGAAGACTTACACGAAAAATTACTCTCTCAAGCTGTATTATTTGAAATCCCACAACCAGAGCCAAATATATTATTATCAACTAAAAAAACTCTGCGTCTTAATAAACAGTTATGGGACTTTGTGTATCTAGTAAGAGGTTGGATAGATGTGTGGAAATCTACACTGTGGAATAACGTAGACACTGAGAATATAGACATGGAACTTAAGCGATTTGCAAAAGAATTAAAAGGTATTAAAATTTTCACATTTAAAAGTTTTGAATAAATATTTTTAAAAATTATACGAAGTTATTTATATATATTTTATTTTAAGTAATGGATAAAGTTATTCGTGATTGGTCAGTATATGTATATATCGAAGATTTGATCAAAACCATGATGACGTCTTTGAGAGCATTAAGTGAATTACAAAACCCAGCAATGAAAGAACGTCACTGGTCGGAACTTATGAATGTTACAAATGTAATATTATTTAAATATGATATCAATATAATGTATTTATATCATTAAATTATTTTAGGTCAGGTTTTCTATTGAGAAATCGACAACACTAAATGATTTAGTTTCGCTTAATTTACACGTTTATGAAGACGATATAAAAAATATTGTAGATAAGTCTGTGAAAGAAATGAGTATGGAAAAGTCTTTGAAAGAATTTACTGAAACTTGGAATACAATGGCATTCGAGTATCAGCCCCACCCTAGAACAAAAGTTAATTTGCTTAAAGTTAAGGAGGAAGTAGTAGAAGTCTTAGAAGATAATCAAGTCCAATTACAAAATATGCTTAGCTCAAAGTTTGTTGGATATTTTTATAATGAAGTGTCCAATTGGCAATTGAAATTAAACACAGCTGATCGAGTAATTAATTTGTGGTTGGAAGTACAAAGAATATGGGCTTATCTGGAAGCAATTTTTATTGGTTCTGGTGATATACGGGTACAATTACCAGAGGATACGAGGCGATTCGAATTACTTGACAAGGAATTTAAGGTGAATGAAAATGAAAATAAAATGTAAATATTAGTAATAAAAAAAAATTATTAAATGTGTTGTATAAATAGTCATTACTAGTGGATATTAGAGCTAATCCGAACGTTGTGAAGGGAACTAGTAAACCCGGATTGTATAATAAACTTGTTAATATACAAAATGAGTTGTTTAAATGTGAAAAAGTTTTAGCACAATATTTGGAAACAAAACGATTAACTTATCCAAGGTTTTATTTTATATCATCAGCCGATTTACTAGATATAATATCAAATGGTAATAATCCGGAATCCGTTTGCAAGTAATTTGAACTAAGTTATTAAATTTGTTTTATAAAATTATTTATTTATTATATAATCGCAGACATTTGATCAAGTTATACGATTCGATGGCAAAAATAAAGTTTATCAAAGATAAATTAGGAGTTGGTATGTACGCCAAAGATGGAGAATACGTTGAGTTTAATGGAAACTGTGAATGTTCTGGACAAGTAAAAAGAACAATAAATCATGAATTTATATTTTTAATTTATCAAAATTTGTTTTAAATATCAAGGTTGAAAAATGGTTAAATAAATTGACGGATATAATGCGTTCATCAGGTCGTCAATACTTCAGTAAAGCAGTAAAATCCTATGATGAAAAACCAAGAAGGCTATGGATATTTGATTATCCGGCTCAGGCAGCTTTATGTGGTGTTCAAATATGGTGGACTGCTGAAACTAACGATGCATTTGCTCAGCTTGAAATAGGACATGAAAACGCTTTGAAAGAATACAACAAAAAACAAGTAATTTTAAGTTAATTAATATTTTATCGTACAAATACTAATATTTTATTATGATTTTAGATAGTGCAATTGAACGAACTTATAGATTTGCTATTGGACGACTTAACCAAAGGAGATCGACAAAAAGTGAATACAATTTGTACTATTGACGTGCACTGCCGGGATGTTGTGGCGAAAATGATTCAACAGAAAATTGAAACCGCTTCTGCTTTTCAGTGGCAATGTCAACTAAGACACAGGTAAAATTATAATATATATTTAATTTTGGAATCTATAAATTCTTGAATTTTGTAAAAGATGGGATTTTAAAGAGTCGGATTGTTTTGCCAATATTTGTGACGCGCAATTTCGATATTGGTATGAATACTTGGGAAATACTCCTAGATTGGTTGTTACTCCTTTGACCGATAGATGTTACATAACATTAACACAGGTAATTTTAACTATATCTGGATTAGACATATATGGAAATTTACGTATATACTCGTTTTTTCAACTATACAATAAAAATATAATTTGATTAAACTGTATTGTGAAGATTAATAATCACATTTATTTTGAATAAATATGCTATAAAATAGTCGTTACATTTAATAATGGGAGGCGCTCCAGCTGGACCAGCCGGAACCGGGAAAACTGAGACGACCAAAGATTTAGGAAAAGCCATAGGAATGATGGTTTACGTTTTTAATTGCTCCGAACAAATGGATTATAGAGTAAATGATTAATATTATTTATTTTTAAACAAAATATTTTACTTTTTATTAACATACATATAATATTATGTTTATATTTCTTTAATAAAACATCGGTTCTAGTCATGTGGTAATATTTACAAAGGCCTTGCTCAAACCGGTGCTTGGGGATGTTTTGATGAGTTCAATAGAATATCTGTAGAAGTTTTGTCTGTGGTGGCGACTCAAGTTAAATCTGTATTGGACTCCATTAAATCAAAAAAGAACACATGTTTTTTGTTGGGTGACAATGTTAATCTCATTCCAACCATCGGTATGTTTATTACGATGAACCCTGGATACGCGGGACGAGCTGAACTTCCTGAGAACCTTAAAGCATTGTTCAGGTAAGTCGATCAATAATTTCTAACATGATCAACAATAATTTTTAAATATATTTATATAGGCCCTGTGCTATGGTTGTACCAGATTTTGAATTGATTTGTGAAATTAACTTAATTGCTGAAGGATTCCAAAACGCAAGGTTACTTGCTAGAAAATTCTTGACATTATATTCGCTTTGCAAAGAACTTCTATCTAAACAAGATCATTACGATTGGGGTCTAAGAGCTATTAAATCACTATTGGTTGTTGCTGGGTCGTTAAAGGTATAAATCTAATTATGATATTATAGTTCACACAACTATAATTTATTATTATTGTTATATAATAATAATTTTTTAGACATAAGTTTTTATTATATTTTATTATGTAGAACAATTTGTAATAAAATTACTAATCTAAAATCTTAACCAAATTAATTGTATTAAACATAGTAACTTAAGGTTTAAAACGCATATATATTTTGAGATAAATTTCATAAAGTTATTAAATTTTAATTTTAGCGGGCAGATAGAAATCGTCCCGAAGATGAAGTATTAATGCGAGCGCTTCGAGATTTCAATACTCCAAAAATTGTAACGGAAGATACTTCTATATTTATGGGACTTATCGGTGACTTGTTTCCTGCTCTAGATGTGCCCCGAAAACGTGATTTAGATTTTGAAAAGCAAATTCGTCAAGCTGCGATTGATTTGAAACTTCAACCAGAGGATAATTTTATTCTCAAGGTTAATATTTTTTTTTTTTAATAAATAAATAACTATTTGGAACATTCTATTCATAGCAATTTGGATTTTGTCCATTCAGGTAGTACAACTAGTGGAGTTATTAGAAGTTAGACATTCAGTTTTCATAATAGGCTTGGCCGGTACGGGTAAGTCTGAGGTGTGGAAAACATTGTATAGGACTTATGCAAACTTGAAATTCAAACCGTATTTCAATGATATCGAACCAAAAGCAGTTACTAATGACGAGTTGTTTGGCGTTATTAGTCCGACTACCAGAGAATGGGTAGACGGTGAGTTTTAATACACCAATATAATTTCTGTTTGTAATTACACTAACATTGTACTCACATCTGAGTAGGATTATTTTCGTGTTTGATAAGAGATCAATCACAAATGTCTGGAGATGGATCCAAATGGATGGTAATGGACGGTGACATAGATCCAATGTGGATTGAGTCATTAAATACAGTGATGGACGACAATAAGGTACACAATTCTATCAGTTTTATATGATTATTATAAATTCTTTGAATAACAATAACCTAACCTAGACTTACATAACCATGTATACGTACTATATTGATATTATATATATTACAGGTGTTGACATTAGCGAGCAATGAACGTATTGCTCTTACACCAACAATGCGTCTACTGTTCGAGATATCCAATTTGCGGTCGGCTACGCCAGCCACTGTTTCTCGAGCTGGTATACTTTATTTAAACCCAGCAGATCTCGGTTGGAACCCATATGTTGCTAGTTGGATTGACACTAGGGATAATGCAACCGAAAAAGCCGCTCTTTTGGTACTATTTGAGAAATATGTGCCAATTTGCTTAGAGGCGCTGAAAACAAAATTCAAAATTATAACACCCATACCGGAAATAACGCACATACAAATGTTGTGCACGTTACTCGATTGTCTTCTGACTCCAATAAATTGTCCTCCAGAAACCACTAGAGATGTGTACGAAATGTATTTTGTGTTCGCTTGTCTTTGGGCTTTCGGATCGGCGACATTCCAAGATCAGGTGCCTACAATAATATTATTATTTACTATAATTAGGACTTCATATAATTGACATAATAATATATATTGCATATTTATAATAATAATTCCTCCATTATTTTGTGATTATTACCTATGCTCAATCGGTTTTCATTTAGTTGATTGATTGGCGAGTTGAATTTTCCAAATGGTGGTTAACCGAGTTTAAAACTATTAAAATCCCATCATCAGGAAGTGTCTTCAATTATTTTATAGATTCTGAATCGAAACAGTTTCTTCCTTGGTCAGATCTTGTTTCGTCATTTGAACTTAATCCAGATATACCTCTACAAGTAATTATTATATTAGTTAATTATAACAAATAATAATTATAAATTATATGAATTGAAAGAAGTATGATTTAAGTATTAAAATATTTTCTTATTGTGTTAGTGTTCGTGTTTCTTGATAATTATGATAATTTATGTCTTATTATGTTCTGACCTTTCTTGACCTTCTTGTAATTAACCATCTATATTTGTTACTAATACGTTATTATATTTAATTACAGCAAACACTCGTAAACACAATAGAAACAACTAGAATAAGATATTTCCTCGACTTATTGGTTGATAAAAAGAAAGCAATTATGTTGGTTGGAGCCGCTGGTACTGGGAAATCGGTCATAATAAATGATAAACTTAAATCACTTTCTAATGATTTGTACGCTGTTGCAAATGTACCGCTTAATTTTTACACAACATCTGGTACTTAAACTAAATATTCATCAATTGTGATAATTATATTTTTGATCGACACTTAAATTTGTAAATACGTGTTTTGCCAGCAAAAATAAGCAATGCATCATAAATTAGTAGCAACCTATAAATGCAATGCTTATATTATGTTTATGTGTACGATGAATGATAATCTTATAGTTTTATATTGTTAATTACCTATTATTTTTTATAAACATAATTAATGCCAATACTATTAAAAAAAAAAAAATAGATCTTTTAAAAAATACATTATTAAATATTACTAAGACAGTGATAAATGTCTTAATATTATAATTTATTTTTACCAGAAATGTTACAAAAGATTTTGGAAAAGCCACTAGAGAAAAAAGCTGGAAGAAATTTTGGCCCACCGGGTGGAAAAATACTAATATATTTTATTGATGATATAAATATGCCGGAAGTAAGTTAATATTTTATAGATAATATTATGTTTTTTAAATAACTATTGTATAATCAAATTAAATTAATATATTACTATCGTAATAAAAACAAATGTTATTGCAATGACTAATGAGAAGGAATCACTTGAGTCTTGAATAGTATTAGTTACCTAACAAATACATTAGAATTTCGAACAAAATTATTTGAAGTACCTAGTATATCCATTAATTACACATTTTCTACATAATACAGATAAAAATTGTTTAATGATCTGGATGAAAAATCTATTAAAATAGCCAGTGGCATATTTACGGAGGGGATATGGGGGATAGATCACCCTCGGTCTTTTTTTTACTAGTAGGTTTAATAATGTTGGTTAGTGGGTAAGTGTCCCCCCCGCCGTCTAAGAAATTATGTTTTCCAACGTATGTCCTCCCTGGACAAAATCCTAAATACTCCACTGAAAATAGCACATTATAAATTCTCACAGATTTTAAAATTGATTTTTCAAAATTTGGTTTTTGCTGTACATTTTTTTATATGTAATTAAAGGTTGACCCTTATGGAACTGTTCAGCCTCATACTCTCATCAGACAATATATGGATTATAATCATTGGTATGACAGGACTAAGTTATGTCTAAAAGATATACAAAACGTTATGTTTGCTTCGAGTATGAACCCTACTGCTGGAAGTTTTACTATTGATTCTCGACTGCAGAGGCATTTTTATGTGTTTGCTTTAGGGTGAGTCTTTAGGTTTTTGTAAAGTTTTTTTTATATATATTTTATTATCTGTTCTTTAGATTTCCATCACGTGAAGCATTATACACAATTTACTTTTCAATTTTAACTCAACATTTAAAAAACCCAGTAAATAAATTCAACAGTACTGTATTAAAATTAGCAGATATAATTGTGCAGTTGGCTATCAATTTTCATGACAAAATTCTTACAGTATTTTTACCAACAGCTATTAAATTTCATTACATATTCAATCTTAGAGATATGAGCAATGTTTTTCAAGTAAAATCTTATTATTTACCTAACTAAAAAATAAGAAATTTTTCAATAAAATCATTAAAAATAATTATGCATATTAATATTTTTTTTTTAAAAAAGGGAATCATGTTTACCACTGGCGAATGTGTCTCAACAACTAGTTCTTTTATTCGCCTATGGCTTCACGAGACTAGTAGAATTTATAGTGATAAATTAATTGAAAAAAAAGATCAAGAAACCTTTTCAAAAACAATTACTGAACAAATAAAGAAAACTTTTAGTGTGAGTATTTTATATATTATTTTAGTGATTTGTGTTTAATTGTAACACTTAAAAAATGTTTTCATGCAGAACTTAGTAATTGAGGTAAGATTATTATACTTTAATAAGTGTTTAGTTTAGTTTTCAAGTTTCACTTGAAATATATTGGAATTACAGAACTATATAACTATATATTAACTAATATAAAAATACTTATTATTTGAAAATAGTGAATTTATTTTAAAATATTTGAAAATAATAAAAACAATAATTTGTTTTTAATTTGTAATAAAAAAGTATTCATTGTATTTTAAAATTTTCATGCAGAAAGCCATACGTTTTTTCTTTAATCATTAGTTTAAATTAAACCTTAACATAATATGCTTAAATAAATGCAACAATGACTGAACTTTATGAAAATATTATCATAATTTTAATTTTTAATATTTGCCGTGAATTATTTTAACTGTATGTTAATCATATTAATATTTTTATTGTTTGTTTTTCAAGATTTATGTAAATATCATATTAATACTAAGAAAAACACTTATTTAAAGTCTTTAAGACACCACTTTAGCATGCTCAGTGGGGGGCATTATTCTGCTGAAATAAATAAATCATGCTAGCACACACTAACACTAGCATACCTATCATTTACAATTTAATATATTATTTTTATTGTAATTTAATAAAAATATAATATTTTAATTAAAAATAATAAAGTAACATAATATTGATATACCTAAAAAAAATCATTAAGGAATGAACTTTATAATCTTATATTAATTTATTTTTTTTAAAAGTTTTTGTAAAATTGATTCTTCACTATTATCTTACGATGAACTTATGTATACAGGACATTCCGGAAAATGAATATTTAATAAGCCCATTGATATTTTCACACTTCTCGGAAGGTATTGGTGATCAAAAATACATGCCAGTCCGGTCGTGGACCATACTCCAAAAATTACTAAATGATGCGATGCAGTCCTACAACGAATTTCTGGGGGCTATTAACTTGGTGCTATTTGAAGACGCAATGTCACACGTTTGCCGTATAAACCGTATACTTGAACTTCCTAGAGGCAACGCATTGCTCGTTGGAGTGGGTGGCAGTGGTAAACAGTCGTTGGCCCGACTGTCAGCTTTTATATCTTCGTTAGAACCGTTCCAATTGCAGTTGAGGTCTTCATATGGTATTTTTGATTTGAAAGCTGATCTAGCTACTTTGTACATAAAAGCTGGGTTAAAAAACATTGGTATCATGTTCCTGATGACTGACTCTCAAGTGGCCGATGAGAAATTCCTTGTGCTCATTAATGACATGCTTGCTAGTGGCGAGATTCCAGAGCTATTTGCCGATGACGAAGTCGATAATATAATTCAAACAATTGCTCCAGAGGTTTTATTATAGGTTATCTTAATTTATAAATAATTTTAAATTGAAAAACCATAATTGCAGGTTAAAGCAGCTGGTTTACCTGAAACTAAAGAAAACTGTTGGCATTTTTTCATTAACAAAGTGAGATCATTAATCAAGATTGTTTTGTGTTTTTCACCTGTTGGTAACACATTAAGAATTCGATCCAGACGGTTTCCAGCTCTAGTCACTTGCACTTCTATCAACTGGTTTTACGAATGGCCTAAAGAGGCTTTGGAATCCGTATCGTTTAGGTTTTTAAGCGATTTGATCGAACTGCCAGTCAAACTCAGGAAACCAGTGTCTCTATTTATGGCTCACGTACATAGTTCAGTAAACGATATGTCGCTAAGATATTTAGCAAATGATCGTCGTTACAATTATACAACACCAAAAACATTTTTGGAACAAATAAATCTCTATATGAAACTATTAGTATCGAAGACTAATGATATTAAATACGGGATCTATCGATTCCAAAATGGTATTAAACAACTTTTATCATGTGCAGCTCAAGTAAGTTTTAAAACAAATGTTGTTTATAAATATTTAACAATAATTTTAATTATTTCATCCCCTTCATCCCCAACACGAGCATTATTCTTATAGGGGAGTTTGCAACTTGTAATGTATTTCATTATATCATGTATATAATATTGTTGTTCTTCAAAAATAAAGATTATTATTATTATTTATAGTTTACATAGTTAAGTGTCTATTTTTTTTTTATAAACATAGGTCGATGTTTTAAAAGTTGAATTAGATATACAAGAGATTGAATTAACTAAGAAGAATACTAAAGCTGAAGAGCTCATAAAAGTGGTCCAAAAAGAAACAGAGAAAGTGAAGTATGAAAAATACAAAGGTATTTATATTAATTTAAAATAAAATTCACGAATTTGAGATGTACAATTCTTTTTTTTTACAGCTGCCGAAGAAGAAGACAAAGTAAAATTGATTGAAGAAGATGTTGGTTTGAAACAACGATTGTGTGCAGAAGATTTAGAGAAAGCAGAACCAGCTTTGGTAGCAGCACAAAGTGCTTTGGATACATTAAATAAAGTAAATGCACTATCTTAATAACATCGTTCCAAAAGCTGAAGATAAATACATTTATAACAGTCGATAAATCAATTTATACAAAATATATACAGTAATACAAGTGTAAAAGAAGAGAAAATAATTAATAAACATAAATTTTAAGAAAGCATCATATCCATAAATGAATACATTACCAAACTACATTTTTTTTTTGTAATTTTTAGTTGTAGTTATTTTTATAAATTTAAATTATACGTACTCGTATGTATTCAACTGCATAGGGTAACGGTGTATCATTTCGTAAAATAATAATAATAATATTCATTTAAATATTTATAAAAACATTATATATATATATTTATTATAGCAATATTCGATTTTTATATCATGTTGTAGAATAATTTAACAGAACTAAAGTCATTTGGATCTCCTCCGTTAGCTGTAATAAATGTACTATCGGCAGTTATGGTATTACAAGCCAAAAAAGGAAAAGTTCCAAAAGACAGGAGCTGGAAAGCTTGCAAGGTACCTATTAATTTAAATAATTTAATATTATTAAAATGAAATAATACTTAGTAAAGGTGATTTCAAATTATATTATATGTAATTTTTATTTATATGAAAATATATTATTCTAGAAGTATGATATTTTAAATAAAAATATAGGTAGAAATAAAATTTTAATTAGTTGTTATATGAATAACTAGCTGAATAACACGGCTTCGACCGTGTACAATTTTTTATGTTACCTACTATAACTTTTATTTTATCATTTTTTATATTTATTACATGCTGCTTTTAGATATGTTGATCCTAGGTTGCCCATGTATTGTAACAATCATAAGTTGGCAAAACATATACATTATGGTGTTATAAAAACCAAAAAAATATTTATATTGACATATTTTATTCATCATGACCTCTTTATAAATAGTATTTTTGGTACTGCCTTTTGGGGCTAAATGCTAAAATAACCGAACTACTGGCAGAGCTAACTCTAGAACAATGCAACATAGAACTGTCCATGTGAAAAACATTCTTCTCTCAAGTCAATCCCTGCCATACTCAATGATTGTCCTTGAGACTTATTAATAGTCATAGCAAAGCAAACTTTGAGTGGGAATTGAATTCTTTTTTTTTTTTAATTCAAAGGGATAATCAGTTGTAATCAACGTTATTCTCGGAATTAAAACTATATCTCCTCTAGCCTACCTAGTGGTAACTATAGCTTCTATTAAATTTTTAACAACTGTACTCAAATTTGAGGGAATAGTGATCTCACCTTTCTACATTTCAATATTGAGAAAAAACAGTAGTTAGTTTTAGTACATAAACGTTGTATGTGTGCGAATACGAAGACGCGTTATTTTAAAATAATAATATTAATAATAATTAGCTGTAATAATAAAGTGATAAATGTGTCAACACATAAAATCAGGTTGTTATAACAATAATTTATAAACAACAATTGCCGTCGTAAATCTCGAAATCCCCGTTTGAGCAACCCTTTAAAATGCGAATTTTGAAATATCCTTTCTTAGTGCGCCTTTATATTGCATAAGGAATTTCTATACGAAATTTCAAGTCTCTAGACTCAGCGGTTTGGTCTGGCCGTTGATGAATCGCCCAGGACAAGTCATTTTATATAATACAAGTAGATAATCTCACATTTAAAAGAGTAGAAAGTTTTAAGTATCTGGGTGTGAACATAAACAATAAAAATGACATGCAACAGGAAATAGTTGAACGATTAACAAGTGGAAACTGATGTTACCATAGCATCCAAAAGTTACTGAAATCGAAATTGTTGTCGAGAAGGTCGAAATCTATGTCAGCTATCTGAGACCAATAATAACTTACACGTGTGAGACTTGGTCTACGACGAAAAGTTTTTTCTATTTTTGCACTTTTCAACCCTTTTAACCCCCCTTTAGGTTTTGAATTTTACAGAATAAAGTTTATAGACAATGTTTATTTGTTGTATATAGTATGTATACTTAATTTCATAAAAATCAGAACAAAAAAAAAGTTTTCAATTTTTACCCCTTTTAACCTCTTTAGAGGTTGAATTTTTAAAAATCCTTTCTTAGCGGGTGCCTAAGTCATAATAGCTATCTGTATGCCAAATTTCAGCACGATCCATCCAATGGTTTGAACTGTGCATTGATATATTAGTCAATCAGCTTACTGTTTTATATATACAGATGAAGATAAAGATTATGAAATCAAAACAATATATTTCAAGTTAATTTATTAAAATAAAATATACGTATAGAATATAGATACTATCTACTAAAATGCCCTATTACTTTTTTAACATATTGTATAAAAAAAAATATTCTATATTTTTTATCGGAGTATCGAAATTGTGTTTTATAAAATTTATGTACCTATATTATATTTACTTTAATCATAAACAATTTTATTTTCTTACTAGATATATTTTTCATTACAATTTTTTTTTATGTTTTTGTCATTGGTATAGCAAATAAGTAACTACCTATTAATATTTCACATTAAACATAATACATAATTTATTTTCTAATGTATATAGGTTATGATGGCAAAAGTTGATGGATTTTTAGATTCACTTATAAACTATGATAAGGAACATATACACTTGGATGTAGTCAAAGCAATTCAACCTTATTTGAAAGATCCTGAATTTGACCCAGATCTAATTGCTGCAAAGTCTTCCGCTGCTGCTGGTAAGTAAAAATAAAATATAGGTACCTAACTTAAGGAATTCAATTTATCTAACTGTATAGTTAATATTAAGTATTATTATTTTTCATGTAATAACTAGGACTCAGATTTATAAGTAAATACATATTTTTACTGTGACTTGATAAATTAATTTAGGTAAGTGATAAATTCTTTCCAATGATGAGCTTTATTTTATTTTACATATTTCTCAATATTTCCATTTATTTATGTTCGATATGTATGACCTCGACTAACGATAGATAACGATTGAAAATTTAAAATGCATGTTATCATAAACTGTAATTAAGATAATTAATATTTTTATTATTTGTTTTTATTTATATTTTATAATTTTTAATACCCTTTTTTAATAATTTTACTATTTAAAATATAATTTGTTTCATTAATATTTAATATGGATGTATTATATAATTAAATATTAATAAATAAATCATGTTAGTAAAACACATACTTTGAGTCTTTTAGCACATAGGTACCTATTTATTACATATTTTGGTAACATAAATACATGTTTAGATTTCATAAACACATATAAATCCGAGCCCTAGTAATAATCATATACATATATTTGTCTATGTATAATGTAAAATATGAATATATAAATTATGATAATATTATGATTATTATGTAAATGTATAACTAGTTTCAGAGACATTTTTAAAACAGTATATTATTTAAATTATATTTTATATTTTAATATGTATTATAATTTATAATAATGAGCTTTCATATTTAAGGTTTATGTAAATGGGTAATAAATATAATGAAGTTTAATAACGTTTGGCAAGTTGTGGAGCCAAAACGAAAAGCTCGAGATCAAGCAAATGAAGAATTAAGTGCAGCAAGGAGTAAACTTATGGAGCTTAGGAATATGATAATTGTAAAGTTTAATTGAATGATTAATTACATAATATATTATATAAGCTATGATTTTAGGAATTGGAGAGAAAACAAAAAATTTTAACAGATGAGTTTGATGGCGCCGTAGCTGAAAAAACGAATTGTCAAAATCAAGCTGATGAAACATCTATGAGGATCGATTTGGCAAACCGACTTGTCAATGGATTAGCATCGGAAAATGTCCGGTGGAAAGAAAGCGTTTCGATGTAAATTATTTTAATATTATATTTATTAGAAGAATATAACTATAAAATATTTTATTTTATATTTTAGATTGCAAAAAAGTTTGCAAACTTTACCTGGGGATACCCTTATGGTTTCTGCTTTTGTTTCATATGTTGGTTACTTTACAAAAATATATCGTCAAGAACTTATTCAAAATGCATGGTTACCTTTTTTCAAAGAAGTTAAGGTAAATTTATCATATATATACAAACAAATCAAAATATGTATTTTATTATACCTTAAGCATTAAGTGTATTAAAATTCAATTTTTCAGCCTGAGATACTAATAACAGAAAATTTAGATCCATTATCTTTGCTCACTGATGATGCACAAATTGCAGCTTGGAATAATGAAGGTTTACCAAATGATAGGATGTCATCTGAAAATGCAACAATTTTAACTAATTCTGTTCGATGGCCATTAATGGTTGATCCTCAGGTATGAATCATTTTTATTTTTAAGCAATATTTGAATACATATTATATAGTTAAGTTTATTTTTAAATAGCTTCAAGGTATTAAATGGATTAAAACAAAATACGGAAGAAACTTAAGAATTACTAGACTGAACTACAAAAATTATTTATTAGATATAGAAATTTGTGTTAGAGATGGGAACGTTCTATTGATTGAAAATATAGGAGAAAACATTGACCCTGTCTTGGACAATATTATTGGTCGAAATTTAATAAAAAAAGGAAGGTACCTAACCAATTGCTATTAAACTGCTATTAATTTATGTTTAATATGTATGTTTAATTTCTATTAATATGCTATTATAGTGCTGTAAAAATTGGCGAAAAAGAGATTGATTACAATCCGAATTTCCGTCTTATATTGCATACAAAATTATCTAACCCTCATTACAAACCGGAAATGCAAGCTCAAACAACACTAATCAACTTTACTGTCAACCGTGATCAACTTGAAGATCAATTATTGGCTGAAGTAGTGAAAGTTGAAAGACCTGATTTAGAAAAAATGAGAATCGATTTGACCAAACAACAAAATAGTTTTAAAATAACATTGAAACAACTCGAAGATGATTTATTGCAGAGATTATCTTCAGCTGATGGTGATCAGATACTTGGTGACAAAGAACTTGTTTTGAATCTTGAAAAGTCCAAAAAAACTGCAACAGAAATTGAATTAAAAGTAGCTGAATCAAAAATAACATCAAAAGAAATTAATTCTGCCCGTGAAGAATATCGCGTCGCTGCAACACGAGCATCAATAATTTACTTTATAATGAATGATTTGATAAAAATTAATCCAATGTATCAGTTTTCTCTGGAGGTAAATTGTTAAATTTAATACTGGTTAATCGTTTTAAGGTGGATTCGTATCATTTAAATTTATTTGTTTAGGTAGGTACAGACTACAGAATAATTATATTTTACTTCAATCGCCTTATTGAAATGTATTTAGTTATTGTTTTTTAAATGAGTTATAAACTCAGAACTTGGATTGAATAATATTTCACATTTTTATTTTAATAGGCTTTCAGTGTTGTCTTTCAACGAGCTATGAAAAACGCGGAAATTGCAGATACTTTAAATAAGCGAATAAATAATTTGATTGATAATATAACTTATCAGACATTCATTTATACTAGTAGAGGATTATTTGAAAAAGATAAGTTAATATTCATCTGTCAAGTGACTATTCAGGTACATATATAAATATATGATGATGATACGTTATTATTTTGAATGATATTGTCAATACATATTTAATAATTAAAACTCATTATTTTTTTTATAATTATTGATTGGTGATAACATTTTAAAAAACAAACAATAAATTTATTGTATTTTAGATACAACTTCAAGCAAATAAGATAAAACCAATAGAGTTAGAATATTTGTTGAGAAGACCAGCAGTTGCTGGATTAGTTAGTCCATTTGATTTTATTTCATCAAATGTATGGGGAGCTATAAAATCACTTGTTTTAGCTGATGATGAATTTGTGTAAGAAAAAAATTTCTACTTTTAATGAATTGCTTATCTTATATTATATTAAGTTACAATAAAGAATTTAATAAAAAAATTGTATTTATTATTAAAGAGGTCTAGACAAAGACATTGAGACTTCCGGTAAACGATGGCAATTATACATTGATAGTGAAGCTCCAGAGAAAGATAAACTACCGCAAGAATGGAAAAATAAAACTCCATTCCAGAGACTCTGCATAATAAGAGCTTTAAGAACCGATCGAATGACTTATGCTACCAAAGTATATGTCCATGAAATCCTTGGTCTCAAATATATCAATTTTAGACCTCCAGAGTTTATTGATTCATTCAAAGAAACTACTTCTAAAACTCCTGTTTTTTTTATATTATCTGCTGGAGTGGATCCAACACGTGTAAATATTATATTATAATTTATATCTATTTATAATTTATATTATGTTAAATGTGAAATGAGTTAAATTACTTTCAATTACATATGCTATAAATATCATAGTTATACTATGCTATGTTTTAAATGGTTCTAAATACACAATTAAATACTTCACTACAACTATATTTTGTTGAAGGATGTTGAAGCTGTTGGTAAAATAAAAGGATTTACAATTGAAAAAAAGAACTTCCACAATATATCTTTAGGACAAGGTCAGGAACAAGTGGCAGAAGATGCTATAGAGTTAAGTTCTCGGTTGGGTAACTGGGTCATGTTACAAGTAAATATGAAATTATAACTAATCATTAATTCATTATAATACACGATATCGTTATGTATGTTTAAAAGAATGTACATTTAGTACAAAAATGGTTGCCTTCTTTGGATAAAAAGATGGAAGCATCGTTTGAACATCCACATATTAATTATAGAATATTCATCAGCGCTGAACCCGCCGCTGATCCACTCTATCACATTATTCCTCAAGTATTTCCATTATAAATTTAATAATATTAATTTTAATTGTAAAATTTTTGTTTGTCTTTTTAGGGTGTTTTGGATTCTTCAATCAAAATAACTAACGAACCACCAACAGGGATGATGGCAAATTTGCACAAAGCTTTAGATAATTTCAACCAAGACACTCTTGAGATGTGTGCGAAAGAAGCAGAATTTAAAGCGATCTTGTTTAGTTTGTGTTATTTTCATGCATCTATACAAGAAAGATCAAAGTTTGGTGCTCAAGGATGGAATAGATCATATCCATTTAATGTAGGTGATTTGACTATTTCTGTGAATGTTTTATATAATTACCTGGAAGCCAACAATAAAGTTCCTTGGGAGGACCTAAGATATCTTTTTGGAGAGATCATGTATGGTGGACACATTACTGATGATTGGGATAGAAGATTATGTCGAACTTATCTTGAAGTCTACATGAACCCAGATTTAGTACTATTAAATATATATATATATATAAAAATTTATATATGCAATTTGGTTTAATACAGTTTGTTATTCAAAATAATAGATGGAAGGAGATCTTTTATTTGCACCTGGTTTTGTAGCTCCACCAAATACGGACTATAAGTCATATCATGAATATATAGATGATTTACTGCCATCTGAAAGTCCTATACTATATGGACTTCACTCAAACGCTGAAATTGGCACACTCACTACAAGATCTGAAAACTTATTCCAAACTTTATTTGAAATGCAACCCAGAGATTCAGGGTCATCTGGCGGGACTGGTATGTCGAGGGACGAAAAAGTAAATTGGACTTTATTTGTAGAAATAATCAAATTTATTAGACATATCATTATAAATTGACATTGGTGGGCAATTGTTTTTCAGGTTAGGCAAGCTTTGGACGACGTTCTTGATAAAGTTCCAGAACCATTTAATTTAATAGATATGATGAGTAAGGTCGAAGAACAAACTCCATATGTAATCGTATCATTCCAAGAGTGTGAGCGTATGAATGCGCTAATGAATGAACTAAGACGGTCTTTAAAAGAACTTCATTTAGGATTAAAGGTAAGGTATAATTATTCATTTAATGATTTAATAACACGGATGATAATGAAATAGTTAACAGAACACAGCAATTATAGTATTAAAATAATTAGTTTAATTTCAATTAAATAAAAAAAGAATAATAAGAAATTAGCAAAAATATTCAATAATAGTCACATATGGTTTCAAATAAAATTTATTGAAAAAACATATTGATGGTGTTTTTATTAGAAAGAATACAAAATAAATCATTATTTTTTTGGATCCTGGAGTGATAAATGAATTGATTCTATAATGATGTGTGTGTGTTTTTTTTTTTTTTATTGTTGTTTTTTTTTTGTGTGTCTGTGTACAACATAACTAGTCGAAATTACGCTTCAATGTCAAACTGGGGGGTGGTTTTCCTGATGGCCAAGTGATTATCCTTGGTGCATTATAGAGGTCAAAAGTAAACATTTTCCAAAAAATCAAGAGAAACAAAAAAAATAACGGAAAATGAGAATTTTTACGCGAAACCAGTTTTTGACCAAATCGATTTTTTTATATGATTGTAACTTAAAACTAATCGCTGTAAATACTTGAAATTTTTCAATATATTTATAATAGCGTTATCTATACACAATTTCATTTTCAAAATATTTTGAGTTATTTTTAGACAACTACAGTTTTTAATTTTTCTTGGAACTTTATTTTTGAAGTGTCAATAAAAAAATGTTGGATGGTCAAAAAACCTTGAAAATTTAATAAAAAGTTCTTTATGAGTTGTTCATATTGTAGTAAAAAAAAAAAAATCAAAAATCGTTAGTAACAAATATCTTTTATAATAGATCAAATTTTTACGAAATCCGTCGAAAACGCGAAAATTTGCAAGTAATTTGAAGTTGAAAAATCATAAAATTTTTTGTGTTTGTAACTAAAGATTAAAAATACAGCACTAAGTTTTCCATAAGTTTTTCTTCAAGTAGCTATAGAGAAAACTCGAAGCGTCATTATAGCCTATAGGGGAAAATGTTAAGTGCGTTTGAATTTTAAAGTTTTACGAAATACCTAGTGTAACGATAACGATTTATTCACAATGATTTTAAATATTTGTTATTATTCAAAAAATATAAGTCGTAGATGCTTGAAAATTTCACCAGTTATTTAGATTGGCATTTTCTATACAAGATTTAATTTTTCAAATATTTTGAGCTATTTGTAGACCACTGAAATTTTCGATTTTTCTGATAATTTTTTTTTTTTTGATGTGTTGATACAATTTATCTACTTGAAAATTTAATACAAAGTTCCTCATAAGCTTTTCTGATAGTGATTAAAAAACTATAAGAATACATAGGTACAATTTTCTTTTATTAGCATTTGAAGTTCAAATATTGACAAAAATTCGTCAAAATCATGTATATTAGCAAATTATTTTGTAGGTGTAATTCATAAAAATATCTGTATAAGTAGCTATGAGTTGAAAATGTAATACAAGATTTCCCATAAGTCAAGCTTACAATAATTATTATAAAAGAACTTACAATTTGGTGAATTCAGGCCATTAAATCATAAACCACCTTTTTCACCAACTATTGGAAATGATATCCTATGCTGACAAATCATCTCCGTTCAGAATCGTTTTTCTTATACAATGATACCTATCATTGGATTCAAATTTAACACTTCTATAATATATAATAGTGATCCACACGGCACCTAATGTACAGCAGAGCGGTAACCACTTACCTGCTTTTTTTACCCAATACACGAAAAATTTACTTAAGGTATCTTAATATTACTTAATACTTAATAAATACTTAATAATTAATACTTCATATTTTCTGAACAAATGAATAATTTATTGTGATTTTAAGAGTCCAAGAATAGTGTCATATCCAATGTGTGATATATGTCTTTGTATATTACTTAATAAATATATAAACATAACACATACATTCAAGTAAATAATTTTAAACTAATTTTAATTGGTTTGCATAACTTTTACTATATATTACCAATTAATTGAGGTGGTCTTACAATTTGGGTGGTTGATAGCGAAATGTATGCTCAACGGAATCAAATAATTTAGAATAATATATTTTTATAAATCCAACATTACACAATAGTTTTAAATATTTTTTATAGAACCAATATGATAAATAAAAAATAGTTTAGAATCAATGTATACATCTTATCCTAATTTTCATTTTTATGTATTTTCTACTTCTCATATTTTTTAATTGTACTAAATAAATAATTGGTGTTTCCCAAAATTTAGGGTGAACTGACAATAACAGCTGATATGGAGGCATTAGAAGAATGTTTGTTTATGGATAAAGTGCCGCCCAGTTGGGAAAAGCTTGCTTACCCGTCGTTATTGTCTTTAGCAGGTTGGCATGCTGATTTATTGAGAAGATTACGTGAACTTGAATCGTGGGTTAGCGAATTTCAGGTAGAGTTATTTAAATTAATTAAAAATCAAAATTATATATTATATATATTATTATTTATTGTTAATTATATTATAAATAATGCATATCTCCTTATTTTTTGTTTTAGCTTCCGTCATCGGTATGGTTAGGTGGATTTTTTAACCCACAATCATTCTTAACTGCTATAATGCAGTCCACAGCTCGAAAAATGGGATGGCCTTTAGATAAGATGTGCTTACAATGTGATGTGACAAAAAGATACCAAGAAGAAATCATGTAAGCTATAAGATAATCTTAGAAATTCAATAAACCGATATTAAATATTATAATACTATAAATTACGTTTAAGTATGATCTTGTGATTTTTTAGGGTAGCACCTAGAGAAGGTGCTATGATAAATGGATTGATACTAGAAGGTGCTCGTTGGGACTTAATCGCAGGTTGCATTGTTGAATCGATTCCAAAAGAATTGTTTCCAATAATGCCAGTGATACATATAAAAGCTATAATCAAAGACAAACAAGATTTGCGAAATATTTACGAATGCCCAGTTTACAAAATCAAACAAAGAGGCCCAACATATGTGTGGACATTTAATTTAAAAACACGGCAAAAGTCATCCAAATGGATTTTAGCTGGTGTAGCAATATTACTAAGTGTATAATTTAATAAACGAAATACTAATTATATGTGATTAGATAGATTATGTTTATGTTTGTCTATTTTATTCAATATAACAAACTAATATTACTCAGTCCTGTTTTTCAGCCAAATATTATTTTGTATAACACTAATTATTATATTATTGTATTACTCTACTTCATAAAATATGTCCATAATAATGAAAGCAAATAATAAAAGTAATCTGTAACCATAATTATTATCATTTTCAAAAATGTTTTAAGATTAATTATTCTTTTGTAAGTATATTTGTAAAACTTATTTAACACTAGCTGACCCGGTAACACTTAACTATTGCTGTATTTTTCATAAATATATTCAAATATTTGACCAGGTGAACTTAATTTTTTATTGTCTAATGCGTAATATAACTATATAGTGTATAGTATAAATGGAGTCCATCTGTTTTTATTGGTCACATTTTAATTATAGGTATAATATTTTAAGAATTATAAGCAATACCACTACTATCTATCACCATAGTTTGTCTTATTATAAATAATTTAATTTAATAAAGTCAATCTGGAAAGTAATTTCAACGTAAAATGATGAACTTACAAACTTAACTGTAACTTAACTTGACTACCTATTATCATTACTAAATTAAAACCGTAAGTGCAAAAATTAATATAAATGTAAATAGTTTATTTCCACAAACGTGATTTCGAATTTCTATATAAATTTAGAAACTGTAATTATTTTAATACATTTTAACCAAAATTTATAATATTGTAATAGGGCAAAAATAAGAGAAAATTAAAAGAAATATAAAAATAAGTAGAATAATATAAATAAGATTATAAACATAAGTAGGTATCAAAATAAAAGTGTTATAAAGTATGAATATACCTATTGGTTATACTTAGTACCTACATATAAATAATATGTAAATGCTGAACCCGTAACATTCGCTTCCGAGGTTTTCTCCAAATGCCTCTGTAACAATGAACAGTTTTTTACGTTCTTTGGTTCTACCGATTCATAAAAAGTGCGAGTTCAGATCAGTATCGCTTTCGAGTTGATCTGATCAATAATTTTCAACTAAGGGCAGATTTTAGCAACTCCAACTTTACACACGGCCACGGTGGAAACGTCAAACGTAAGTCTTTAAGCTTATTTTTATCGGCACAAAGTTCGCTAAACCCGTAACACCGAACATGATATCTTGCGCCGCAATGTAATTAATTTATCGGTACGATTACATCCGTTGTCGCGCACACTTTATACACTGTGTGTACAGTAATCCCTGGATCCCTGGTATACAAAGCGATACAGTGACTGGTTTCTTGTATCACATATTTTTCGTATATTGCGTACCTATATGCACTTTGACAAGCACTTCATCGATTGTGGAAAAATCTCTGGAGCCTTAAACGCAGTTGTCATTAGTCTCTTCCACTAATCTTAGAAGCATCTACAGTTACGTTACACCATGAGCACTAATAAAACTCCGGTTCTATCACCCCTGTCTACAAGTTGGGAAATGTCTCCCAAGTTATTAATTATAGACCCATTCTATTATATCCCAAGTTTCAAAATTATTCGAATCTATCGTACTCAATACAATTCAGCCAATTATCAATTCTATAATCATAAATGAGCAGCATGGGTTCCGGCTAGGTCGATCTACGTCTACATGTAATGCGGTCTTATGCAATCATATATTTAAAGCCTTTTACGGTTTTTTTTTTTTATTATTCAAAAGTCACATATCACTCAAAAGTAAGTAAGACTAGGATAATTTTTCACACTTTTAAAAGTGCTTAGTAGGTTCTTGTTAACCTTTTAACTTCCTAATAATAATATATTTGTTATTATTTTCATACTTAGAAATAAGAAGATCAAAAATGTTGATAACTTCGTGTAAAGCGGACCACCTCGAAATAGGGAGGTTGATGGAGAGATTTCATAAGAAAAACTATTCTGGTCACTATAATTGAAAGTACAATCAAGAAAGTTAAAAAAAAGTTTAAAAACTTAAAATTTAACTTTCATTTTGAAAAGCAACAGAAAAGTTTTTTTTATTATTTTCTATATAAATTGAAATAATTGCTCATATTTTGTGGATAAACATAGTAAAACAATTGTTAATGTTTAAAATGTTGTCTAGTTATTTAAAAAAAATGTAATTTAGTGGTCCACTTCAAAACTAGATTCGATTGAAGTGGTTTTTAATGAAATACAAATGACTGATCCACTTCACCCCACATATTGAGGTAAAGTGGATTAATTTTTAGCACAAAAAAATTTAAAAAAAATTTCATTAACTGTAGCATACATCCGTATAGATTATATATTCCAAGTTTCAATCGTTTTGATCAAATAGATTCTTCAGAATCTTAAGAAATACACCAAAATATGGTCCACTTCACCCCATTCTACGGTATCGCTTCAAATCCAAGTCCTTGGTTAACATACTACCTACCTATAATTAATTATCTATATTCAAAGTTTTGAAAAATCACTTACCAATATTTTCATTGGAACTATCCATTTCATAATTTAATGCAGTAAACTTAGATGAACCTAAAAATTATAAGGATTAGTAATATAAGTACCTATAGTATTTATTTGTATTCAGTCCAATAACACTATGAGTGAGTGAGTGAGTACTAAATTGTGATAACGTGGCCACAAAATAAAATGTTTATTGTATATTTTCTTAGGGATTCATACTGTTTTAAATTTAATAACATTTATTTTGCAATATTCTTGTGTTAATACTAAATTTTAAATTTGACTATTATGTTAATGAAATAATAAAAACACATCATTAATGTTTGATTATGTGATAAGTACTTCGCTTAGGCACTAGAATTATGTATCCTAAATATTAAAAAATATACATATTTTACAAGACTTTTCTCCAAAAACTTACCTGTATACAACAAAATATAATTTCGCTGTGTATATGTTAGCGGTAATGTATGTAATACGTTATTTTATTAAATAACTAGTTATTCTATAAAATTCCTAAACATGCTCGTTAATATATAAATAACACAGTTTCACT
>VUJU01002760.1:0-33246 GCA_009835225.1 Aphis craccivora
TAAATCTGACGGGCTAAAGACGCGTGCCCAGAACGCCCGTTATATTCGCCGCACGACGGCTGGATTTAGTACATATAATATAATATACGTATATATATATATATATATAACATATTGTATATTGCGTTTGCGTAGGTATAAAATATATAGTGCATACACACGCACACACACACACACACACACATTATATATACACCTAAATTAGACTTGAATGGTTTTATAATAAATATACGTATATGTAGAGACCCCACTCGAGGCACGTTGAGCACCGTCCCGCGGCATATTGATCGATGACTCGGCGGTGACTTTTGCTCTACTTATATGGGTGGGTACCTATATATACTAATATATATATATATATATTGTGTATAATATGCTCCTCCACGTTGCAAAGAGGCCGGTTGACATTATATTGTTTCTGTCCACTGCAGCAAACTATTATACTATTATTATTGTTCGGTACCTATATTATATACTTACATGTACATGGCGTGGGTCACCCCCGTCACACAAGTCCTCGACTTACCGGTTATTTTTTAAACTTCTAGTGCTTTTTCTGATGACAAAAATGAATTCAACAAGTATAATAATATAAGTATAACAATATTGTATACTGTATACAATGCTGTTGCGGCGTTCTACTTTGTAACCGCTCCAGTAGGCCGCTGTGCAGGACCGCACGATTCCGTCATGGCAATATATATAAATGATATTATTATACACAGTGATTCAGCGCAAGCACACTCACTGCCACCCTCGATTTTTCCAACAACTATCCATTCAATAAAATTATTATTTTTTATTTTTTAAATTTTTAAGTACACCTACTTATAACCCATACTTTCAAATTAGATCTAACCGTTTTTATTATAAATTGTGGAGTAAATATTTTTTTTCGACTTGGTAGGTAGTTATGTTAATTAATGCATACATTTACTTACAAAAATTAATTTTATTGATTTTTAATTATTAGTAAAGTACACCTAGTTAAAAATAATTAAAATAATTTACAAACTGCTCGTTTGAAATCAAATTTTGAAGTATTGACGTTTTTAAAAAATTCATCAAAACATCATTTGCTCAATAAATTACTAGGTACCTATAAAAAGGATAGTTCGCACTAGAAAAAATCGTTGTGTTTTTTGTACACGATACATTTTTTTAGGTATTTAAAAAAAAATTATAACAAGTTAGTATACTCGTACATAAAAATTTCGAAAACAGAATTTGGAGTAAATTCATTTCATTATTTAAGGATAAGTTGGGATTAAGTATAATTGTTAAATTATTCTGTAAATGGCGCGATGTGGTCTAAAATTATAGTTATTGATAATAAAACGATTTCGTATTATGTATAACAAGTCGATCATTAAAATTTGTTTAAATCATTTCGTACACAACCGTCTTATTGTCATCCGTCCTAACCACGGGTTAAATCGATCAATCACTAAACGTAGTATAAATCTGTAACTACCGTGTCCTAGATTATTACACATATCGATCGACGATGATGTAGTGTTTTATTACGATTGATTGATTAGACAAAACAAAGACGATACAAGCAAATAATATTGGGTTACCTATAACGAGTATTATTTCACACAGTTCGAAATTAACGTATTCCAATTCCAAGTGTAATAAACTTATAATAGGTACACTGCAGTTTCCCCGACAGAACATCAGTGTAGTTAAATGACAATGCTGAGTGATCACGAACTGTGATCTTTGATAAAATGATATTATTTTTGCATACGTTGTAGGCTGTATAGTAATAATAATACGCATATTATCATAAACATAATGCTGACTATTAATAATTATATTGTATACGTAATGAATTTTTGTGTTCCATATCAATTTGTCATTAGAAAACAGAACAGGTGAAATGTAAAAAATGACATTGTTAACGGAAAGTTAATTAGGTATGGTTATTTATATGCCGTTTAGTGTGTGTGTAGTATTAAAATATGTTTGAGCACAATCTATACAGGTAGGTCGTAATAAATTGTTTTTCAATAAAGGCAACCTTAAATGTGTAACCTGAAAAAATTAAAACTAAAAATATTACCTAAATAAAAACAAAAAAAAAAATTGATGCGAGAGTTGTAAATTATTTATTCTACATATTTTATTATAATTTATGATCCATGTGGTACTACCGGTACCGTGTAAAAAAATTCTGTAACTCAATAATATAGTGTGTTCCATGAAAATTGTTTGTACATTGAACGTTGTATTTGTATCCGTAGACTCGATACTTTCTCTAAAAATTACAAAATATATGTTAAGTATTAAATAATTATTAAAATATTTTTCGGTCTGAACGGTAAAATAATTAATACCTACATTTCTGTGTTTGATATTATATATATTGTATATTTATATTCAATAGGTACAACATGTATCTCTTTCGAGTATATTTCTAGTTTTTATAACCCAACACGAATGTAAAATAATTTTATCGATGCATGAATTATTTTTTAGCTGAATTGCGTGTATTTTTTTTTTTAGTTCAGCTGAACACACATGTTAGATCTTAAGAATAAATCAGCTGATATAATATTCCTAATTAATAAACATTTAAATTATAATTTAATTAGTAATGCTTTTTTATATAACTAGGCACACGCTTACTTTTTATATACACAAATGAATATTTAAAAAAAAGTAGGTAAGTGGGTACCACTCTGCAATACATTAGGTGTCGAGTGGGTTACTATTATCGATGTATTAAATTTTAATTCAATGAGGTATCATTGTATACTGAAACCAATTCTGAGCGGAAACGGTCTATCGGCTTAAATCACCAAATGATGGTTTTTTTTTTTTTTGTTGATAAGCTATTAAAGTCATATATTTTACTTTTAGTATTATAGTAGATTGATATATTTTTTCTTAATATTATTAGTATTTACTTTAATAAGTATTAACTAATGTTAACAATTAATAAAATAACATACATTACATTTTTACTATATTTTATCAACTTAAAAAATTAAAAATGTAATAACATCTTTTTAATTTTGTAAATACTGAAAAACAGTTAAAATTAATTCATATAGTACTTATAAATAGATAATAATTTTAAAAACATCAAAAATTATATTGTGTATAGTAAAATTCATAATAATAATAAAAGATAGATAAAAGTTTAAGTTCTCGTGAATCAGGTTTTTAAATAATTATGATAAAATCATTAACAAATCATTATATTTTATCATTTAAATAAGTAATTTCACTGAAGTTTGAACTTAAACTGTCCATAAAAAATAATCATCTTTGTAATTTTTTTTAAGTTGTTTAATTTCAGTATGAAATACTTATATTTTCAAAACTTAAATACGAAAAGAAAAGTTTATATGAATTGTAAACTATAGTATAAAAAAACATTGCAATTATGTATTTTTAAAAGTGTTATACTTTTGTGAAATCTTATATTAAATTTTCAATTTTTACTAGCGAATAAATTTTAATTGACATTTATAATTTATCATGCCTATAAATAATACAAAAATATTTGAACTTTTTGTGTAATTAAAATAATTTTATAAGTATTTGACAAAAATCTGAAGTGCCTACGGTTATTTATTTTCGAGTCATATCCAAAAAATGTATCAACAATTAAATTCGCCTAAAAATTCTCGTTTCCTTAATTTTTTGTATGTTTTTCTCGATTATTATTCATACAAATAAATACTGGGAATTTTTAAGATTTTTTTTAAATTTTCCGAAGTACAAACTACATTCAATTTTATATCCAAAACCAACTCCATTTTTGAAGATCAAAGCATTTTATCGTGTACTCGTCCACAAAAAAAAAAAAAACACATAATTGTAAATCAATACATTTATCACTTCGCTCAGAATCTAAAATATTGTATTTTCGTGGACTATATTGTCTATATTTAATATATTTGTTATAATTATATGCACAATAATATATACATAGAATTATAGTATTGAAGTATTGTATAATTAAATTGAATGTTAGAGTTCAAACGGTATAATAGTTTACACAATTTAATAAAGGCCCAGTTCCGAGTTTTTGATTGGAGGTCACCTTGTCAAACATTATTCGATAAATTATGTACATTTGGGGAAATAATTTCAATTGTAATATTTTCAAAAAGGAGGATTTACCGCGACAACCGTAAAAAATAAACGTTATAAAATTTGGTATTCGTATACAATAAAAATTGTCAAGGTTAGGAAATTGGTAGTTTTAACAATGGAGAGGGAACTGCGAAGAACGATCGAATTTGTATTGCATATTTGCACGCATACTACATCGATAACATATATTCGATTTTCACGAAAGATTTTAACACTTATTAACAAGTTGTGTAATGTATACATGATTATATTTTTAAATATTTTGAACTACAAAATGAGAATATTTTTATTTATTTTTTTGTCTAGAAATTATTTCAATATATTAATTAAACGAATAGTTAATCATTATTATCACGTATAAGTATTTAAAATGTTGATGAGTGAAGTACAGTGAACTTTTACAGATATATTTTGACTTTAGTGGAGAACCTACTTCTGTACCACACTATTTTATTCATCTAACAATTCTAACATACTATACCTACTTAATTTTTACTAATTAAATTATTATCAAAAAAATATTTAAAATATTAAAATGTTTCAAGAGAATTATCATTTACCTACTTATTTGTAACATTGTTTAATAATTGATTATCAAATTGGTAATCAATGATAGATACGCTTCGGTAGGAGTCAGCGGTGCTTGAGAACTGAGATAACTTCTCTCCACCCAAAGTTTTCTTAAATTTTTTATATGAAAAAATATAAAACAAGAAACATATGAGCTGAAAACCTTAGAAATATTTATGTACAATTTAACATCCTATAACCATAACCAGTCTCTTGGATACAATGTAAATTTTTCCCCTTATATATTATATATCTTACCCATTATCTATCTTGTATTTAAATACTCTTATTTATTTATTTTTTTAGTAATTTGAGTCTAAAAAAATTAACATTAAACTATAATTTAAGTTTAAAAATAATTCAACGTTTGTATTACTTTGATATAACCACCAACTAACGGCTTAATATATTTGCTAATTTTTTTTTAAATATACCTAATTAATATTTGGTTAAAATAAATTGGATTTAAAATATAAATAATAAATGTTTGAATACTTGCTTGGATTTAATTTTTAATGAATTAATTAAAATTTAATTTGATTTATTCATCCTTGAAAAAATGCTATCATTACTTTGATGTTTATTATTCAGCTATAAAAAATACATAACAAGTACCAAATAACTTTGTATGATTATGTATTAAACCAAATTGTTGTATAATAATATATTAACATTTAATATCAAATAAATTGGGTCGGTAAAAAATCGTAATTTAGATTTTATAAATGTGGTCTATTCCTATAAATGAATACATGCTATTATAATTATCTTAGATTTAATTATTTTTGTACAAAAACGTAGACAATAATTTCATTTTATTATTATTATAAATATCATTATATAATTTCAACAAATAAGATTTTATTAGCTTACAAAAATATAGAATGTTAATGCTACTTGTGAATAAATGCATTAGTTTTTCTAGGTTTTGTTGTATATATTATCAATGTGTTTAAAAAATAAGATGATTTTATTACTGTTGTCTTCAATTATTGGGGTCAGAGGTTCTAAAAATGGTTGTTTAAATTTATTAGGCTTTTTTAGTTTCCATGCGGTTTCGACAGTACACAAGTAGGTGCTTGACTGTAAGAGGTTCACCGCAGGTTAGGCACATAAAACGAAATTAATGTGACGTATTTGAGTGACCAATTATAGCAATCTTTTAATAATTATTTCATCATTTCGTTTTTTTGTATTTATACTACATAAACGGTAAATAAAGGCCAATTTTTGTTGTCGGAAAATCTATCTACTGTACAATTTATTTTGTGTACATATACCATATATAACATTATACTACTATAACATTTCGTCTCGTACGTTCATACTATAATAAAATACAGTTTACGACGATGGAGTGTTGGTGAAAAATAAATAAACGCGAACAATGAGTAACAATAATGACATAATATTATACTATGAAATAATATACATCGCAGGATTTTCGCACGTTTGACAACGCACGTTTTCAACTGTTGCACAGATGACTGCACCGCACCTCCCAGGACACGGACGGCGGCGCTGAGGGGCTTTGTCGGACGAAATGTCATCTACACGCCGTCTACTTTTGCACTACCTACCTATCTCTCTCAATACCTCCCTACCCATACCCATCTCTAATAGACACGCGCGCGCGAAATATAGTCGCTCTTCGTCGTCACGCCCGACGGTCACCGCGAAAAACGCCTTTTCGACGTCGAACATTATGCGCGAGTCATCATCAATAATCTTCTTCCGTCGCCCCTAAAAAATCGACGTTTACGTCACACGCATCCCGACAACACACCGGTGGCGTAGATATTACCCGTCGCGAATGAGACGTCGATGACGGGCGACCGTCTCGTATGTGTGGGTAATAATAATAAAAAAAAATAATAATAATAATACCCGCGTGTAATACTACACAGGTATATTAAGTCGAAATGCACCGTGTAACGACGACACGCGGACACGTTTTACGTATGTATATAATAGGAAGTCGTCGGTGCCGCGAGACGATTTATCATCGATCGCACCGTATAATATGTTATAATATCGTACATTTTGTATTATCTTTTCTTCTCGGCGCGATCCCGCGAGACACGGCCGACGACGGCGCTCGAGATCATCATTATAGGGGAGATTATTATCGACCGTCGTCATTACAATATTATATTTTATTATCTTCATCATCGTCGTCGTCACCGTCGCAATAATAAAAATATAATATTTGATATATATATACCTGAAGCAGCGGTCGTACACTGCAATATTAAACATTATTCGGAAATTGGCGAGATATCTGTCGCGGTGCGCACCGGTGCGATTCGAAACCATCGTCGTTTTTAAATTGCCCTTCTCGGCGTCCTCGCACATGTCCTGTACGCGGCGTGTCCACGGTCTACCGATTCGATCGCCGTGCCGTAGATGTATGTATAATATATAATATATTTAATAATATAAACTGCTCTGTACGCGTTAGTCCTGTTTTCCATATAATTTTATTCTTCCCGCTCGACTGCCGCGCGTTGTCGTCGAAAATAAAATAATAACCCCTTTTCGCATAAAATACTGCACACGCGCACTTTATACAAATAATATTATTCCATATAAAACACGCACTGAGTATATAATATATAATTAAATGTATATATTATTTTTTTAATGTACCTAAATATGCATAATATTATTATAATGACTTACGTAGGTTATAATATTGCGTTATATTATAATATTATGGTGGACGTGCGGTGTGGCTGCTGTGGCGGCCGCAGTAACGTACCCGCCATCCATTTTGTGCCGACTAATTATTATTATATACGACGGCCGACAATCGTGAGAGAGGGTGGAAATGGTAAAGCCTGTTTACACCCCACGCTCGTCGTATAGGTATACACGTCGTACCTATATACGACTATATTATGCATGTGTGTGAGGCACCTCCGTCGAGAAATATATATTAATTGTGTGCCGTCGGTGAGATCGGGTTTGATTTTCGCGGGGAAAACGGCCGTTGCGGATAAAAGTCGAAAGTCACGGTTTTAAATGGGCTCGACCCCGTTTGGACGGACGGTCGGACGGTCGGTCGGTCGTCGCCGTCGCTGTTGTCGTAGTCCGTCATCGGCGCTGCAGCGGGTCGAGTGAAAAGAAAAGGGTTAGGATGATTTCGTGCGGGAAAAATCGTGGGGGCCGTCGCCTTCGTCCGCGCGAACCGTCCACCACCGTGGTGTTTGTATTATATAATATGGGCTCGCGCGCGCGTACTCACCCCGTTTAGGGGAGGATCGGTGCATGTCACAGAAACCGAATGACCCCCGTGCAGTGTGTGTGCTAGTCGGCCGTGTTTATTATAATGACGGCTAAAATGTCGTTTCGAATATTTATTTTACTTTTTCCTTTTGATTGACTCGGCCGCGGCGGTGGCGGCGGTGGCTCTAAACGGCTCGTTTGCATATTATATGACCTCACGCTGACCGGAACAAATTGAATTATGCCGAGTCACTGCCCACCGAATGACAGATTTTTTTTTTTTTAGCTCTATTCGCATTGTTTCGTGCTTACGACACGTGCCGTTGACAGCTGCACACGATACATGTTGTAAATGCTGCAGCAGAATCCCGACTCGCGTATGTACATGTAATATGCATATTATATAATATTACATGTCCTAAAGGTGATATTATTACTGCACAATATCGCGGGTGCGTTTAACTTTCGTAAATGTTTAAATTATATTATTTCGGGCACGATTCGTCACAATGGGTACGTAACAGTATAATATTATCATATATACTGACCGATATATTCCTATTATTATACTACGAGTGTACATACAATATATTATTATAATATATATTCGGATGAATGGCTAATATAACATAATATTATATAGGTATAGATATATGAACGTGCATAAAACCCCTTTAGCGAGATCGGGTATAGCAACACATATTACCTATTATGTTCTATATTTTTCCCAAACGCGGTTATACATAAATATATCATTGTTATTATTTTTAAACTCTCGAAAAAGACGACAGAAAAAAAAATCGTTCATTTCGTCGACTCCCGAAATATTATGCACCTAATATATATGATACACATGTATATAATTTAAACAAAATCGTTTGATCGCAGTTTCGAGGGTGCGCACATCATTGTAGATGAATTCACCAACCGTTTAACCGTTATATATTATTTTATATTTCATAGTGAACACACATAAACTGTGTAAATAACAATGTTTCTTTCACGCCGCATCCAGCGTAATGTGAGTAAAAAAGTGTTGTAACATTTTTAACATATAATTGTAACAATTTATTATCTTCTGTACCTAAAATTTCTTCTGTAGAATACAATTCGAACCGATGCGCGATGATGGGAATCAAATGCGTATTTCCGCACAATGGTACCTATTTACAAAATATAAGCTACGATAGATTCCCCCTAAACAAAAAAAAAAACCCGCGGAATTGAAAAAAAATAATGCTAAATCACACAGCATTATAATAGTTTAGTATTTTATTTTATTTTTTTTTTGAAAGAAAATAATCTCATCGTTTTAGGGTGTCTCATCAGTGAAATTGATTTTTTTTTCATTTTTAAAACGTATATAGATTCGTTATACCGGCTTATGATTTTTAGTTCAGGTCATGACCCACCGTTGAAATCACCCAGTAAAAACGGCATGGTAAAAACGAGATAATCAACTAATTCAAGTGTACCCAACTACCCAAGTCGTGACAAAAAAATATCAAATCATTTTCGACTAGTATACTCGTATTATGCACGCGAGGGAGTCCATTTGTTTGAGGGGCTTTCGCATACGATCTAAATATTAGAAAATAATTTGAAAACACTCATTAAATTCCCATCGGCGTGTATGAAAACTACCCAAAGCGGGTGCACAACCGTATGGGGGCGCTCGTTCACACTATAGCTGACTATATTATACATATTATATGTATTATTATTATACCTTTATTTAATAAGTCATTCCATGTGCCCTTTGAAATATATTATTTCAATGTAGAATTTTATATCCAGTGACGATGGGTGGTGTATAGAAAATATTTGTTTTTATACCATATAATAAATAATTTGTATACCTACCTACTTTTACTTTTTAAAGTATAATAAATTCAAAATAATTTATTAGTACCAATTACTTATTATAAATATTATGAAAATATGAGAATGTTTAAACTCGAAATAAATTATTATTTTTTGCATAATATACTATTTCCGTTATACTTATTTTTTATGTTTTTCTCTTATAAGACTCTTTAAAATTGAGCAATTTTAACAATCTTTATAAATATATTATTATTCCAATACTTAATTTGTATAAAAGTTGGCTCCCAAAGTATGTTTTTTCCTGCTTTTTCTTTAAAAGTATTTATATATTATATATAAATGCTGATTAGTACACAAAGTTTTATCATTCAAAAATTATACTCCGTAAAAATAATATTAATAGAACCGAAATGTTCAAATAAATTCTCTGTTTAACAATTTACGGTAAAAAATCAATTCTCATTTGAATGATTATTCAAAATATTTAAAAATATAAATACAAACTTTAAATAAATTTAAATATAAGTACTTACTATTAAAGAATAACGGAGAAGGGTTATCATGATTTGTGAATCCCCCAGTATAACAATATTTTTAAGAAGTGTCGTGTGTATATGAACTAAATTGTAACAGACACAACAACAGCTGACCTTAAATATTGTAAACATTAAAATCTTCACGGTTGACGTCAAAAACACTATTAAGTATCAATTAAAAATGAATTTGTATTATTTTAATTTCTTGAATAGATTATAATAATAATTTTGAAACTTCAGTTGTACATGTTCACTTGAGACTTAAGTACTTCAATTGCACAATTTAATTAAAAAACAGTATGTTATTCACGTTTGTAAAACCATTAATATCTAGCTACATGCGAGTATCTATGTAATTATTATTCCCATAGTTTATTTTTGAATTATCAATTTATTTTTATTGTATTTATATGATAATAATATGATCTGTAATACATAGGAGCACTAGTGCATAAATATAATAAAATAAGATATAATATTATGTATTATTATGAATGCTCATTATTAGTATTAGGTACTATTATTGTAGATGAGATAATAACTGATATGCCTAGATAGTAATTAATGAAGCAATATTTATAAAGATATCAAATAGTGTCCATATTCGTTTGTCGTGCTTATTTTCTACGGATACCATAAATACTATAAATAATTTAATCAAAGGAATAGTAAAATATTAAGTATAGTAATTTATATGTTTTAACCATTTTGATTAAAACAAGGAAATAAAGAATAGGTATATTAAACACCTATCTACACGTTATAATGCTGATATTTGAACTACCAAAAACCATTTAAAAATATTAGTTGGATGCAAAAAAATACAGTTTTTACCACAATCGCCATGAGCGAAATATTTTAAATTATACTTAATGATAAATATTGTACTCAAATATTGAAATATATACTATTAAATAACACTACCTATTTAGTATTTATTTTCCTGAATAAATCACAAATTTTATGAATTTATTTTTTTCCATAACGACCATTTTAGAATAATAAACTAAATATGAATTTTGCTATTACCACGTCCAATTAGTGTCTTACTGCTTGCGTGTTGTATTTGAAGTTGAATTCTACGTTCTCACTTTTGTCCTGAATTTCTGTTTACACTTAAGTTTTTCAAATCATGAAGAGTATTATATTTTACAGTATTTCACTTTTTCTTGTCGGTAAGTAAAATTATAAGTTTAGTATACAAATATGTATTTAGTATTTTTCAGCATAGTATAGTTATAAAGATTTATGGGTAGTCTTATTCATTAATAATATCATTATTATTTAAATATTCACCTTAAATTATTCTATTCAGATTTAAATGACTTTTAACTAAATAACATAGCATCAATATCGGCTACGAATAGTTAAATTAATGAAATACGACCTTTTAAGTTTTAAAATATATATGTGTTCAACATTATTCTATTTTTTTTTTTAATTTTATGTTTAAAAACAATACATGGTGTTATTATTTTATGAATATATTTACTAAATAGCTTCGGTACCTATTAAAATTATTTTCAGACATATTAGAGTACTATTCAGATAGGTATAGGTATAATAGGTGCATAGTTTATACGATACTGTGTTTAAAATTAAAATACTATAATTTCAAATGACTAGAAAGGGCAATATTACTTTTACGTAGCGGTGATAATCGTAAGCATTTATAATACAAATACTATGTAGGTACTTATATTGTTTCCTATTCATTGTTATTTAATTAAAATATCAATCTGAAATTATAAAATGAAATTGTTAGTTTTATAATTTTTCTCTATTTATTCATTATGATTATTATGTTTTTGAATATTTATAAGCTTTGATGTGTTGTCATGATGAAGTAGATGGAAAATTTATTTTTTTGAATGTTTTGAGAGAAGAAAAAGAAATCGAATACAAACCAAATTTAGCTATATTTGATGATTATGGTTCAGTGTCCAATTTTAGAAGGGGAAGTTTCGAGTACTGGAAAAAAACAATAGACTATTTCAATGAAATATATTATAGTTTTTGGATGGATAATAAAATCAACGAATTAGATACAAACGCTTCAAAGAGAATTACCAGAAATGCAAATATGGCCGATAGCCCATTGACTCAGGCCAACATTATTAAGGTACGACAAAACTTAAGCACGACTACAGAATCAGTTTTGCCCAGTAGTGTAACTGAAAATCAAACACAACCACAAATCAACTATTCATTAGTTACCAACTCAACACCCAGTGCTGACTTTTTGTCTGCAGCTTCCCCAAGTACAGAGCCAATGATTAATAACAATACAAAACAAAATAATTATACTTACGTGAATAAAGTCTCTAATATATTATATAGTTTGTCTAATTGGTCTGGATTTACTAGAATTAAAGGTATGAATATTTTAATAATTATCGATATATTATAATAATAATTATTTAAACCATTTTTCAGAACATATGAATTTTATAACAATAGCTGTTTCTTCTGTGATATCATTACTGTTATTAATGTTATTGTTCATTAGTAAGCAATTTTGTTTATGAGATATTTTTTATTATATTTAAATTATATTTAATTGATTGTATGACTGAATATAATATAATTATTTAATTATAGCATTCAAAACAATATTATAGTGACAAGCATTGTTTTCAGAAATCTAAAGGGAATGGTGTATCTTTTTCCAGAAATACGACAATTATAATTTTATTACATAATATAAATCATAAGATAAAAATATATTTATCAATATCATGACAAATTCAACTAGATAACAAAATTAATTCTTGTTAACTAGTTTTCTTTATATATAATTCAAAAGGGAGCTAAAATTTTAAAGCATTTCAAATGTAAAAACTTTTTATAAAAAAAAATACACACTTACGTCTTACATAAAATGTACACATACAAATTTAAATTTACTATTATTCTAAACAAGTTTATTTTGTTATTATTAATTTTCCATATTATGTTGTCTTGTAGTTTTCATGATTTCAGTAAAATGTCGATAGTCGTTTTTTAATTATAGTCGATTTAAAATGTTCATAAGTACCCCCTATTTAATTTTAATTTTTAAAGGTGTACAAGCATTATTAGAAAAAATGTTAAAAATAGTTTACGAAAAATGTCCATTAAAATTTTTTCTTTGAATAAATTAAGTATTTTTTTCTAGGAATACATTATGTGCATTTTGTGACAAATAGATGCTTACGACGTGAAATAAACCAACAAGAAGAAATAATGTTGTTGTAGGATTAAAAAAACTGCAATTTACAACAATTATGTTATATTATAAATATCAATGTTTAATGTTTATACAATAATTATATAAATGTATAACTCGTACTTGTTTTTTTACGATTTTTCGTTAAACACGATACATTTTTGAGAAACTATTGAACACTTAAATTTTAAGTAACTGTGAGGTTTAGATTAAATTGTTCAACATCGCCAACCGCAAATATTATGTCATTTTTTGTGTTTAAATATATTTGACATAATATTATAACGACGAAAGCCAGTAGAATCTACTGAGTAGATGAAGGGGGGGCCGTATAGTATAACTATTGATCCACTGACGTCAAAAAAATTGTATCCTTAAACCCAGAAAAAAAACACATTATTTTAGAACACTATACCAAATTTATGTCTTATTTATGATAATTGTGCGAATTAAGAAATAAATATTAAATTTGTTAATCATAATTTGAATTACATCTAGAACATGACTTGTAATGAATGATTATTATCGAAATGAAAAATTAATAAATAATTTCAAAAACACATTAATTTCTTTCAAAGAATTGTAATTAGTAATGATAATTCACGGGGATAGCTATTTGAGAAGCGTATTGAATTATATAACACGCGCTATGTACACAGCTGAAAAATAAAAATATGTATTAGGTACATGGGTACATTTTAAAATACTTCGTTTAATTTAGTTGTTGTGTGTTTAATGATTAATCTCTTTGTACGATATATTTATAACTTGTGCATTCGATTTTCAATGGTTTATGCTGAAAAATGATTATTTATAATTAACAAAAACTATATTACTATTATTTGAATAATTTATATAATTATATTATCAGATGATCGCCCTACATATAGAATTCAGAAATACGCGTTTCAGCTGCTTCGTTGCTCCCTACGATCACCAAGACGCGCAGTTTAAATATTACAATATGCTCGCATTGTTAAGTAGTACCGAAACGAAAATCGATAGTATTTTCGGTCTATATATCATACCTAAAGGTTCACGGCGGCGGCACCGAACATAATTTATTCAATAAAGGATTCCGTTATTATATTATATTGTGTTACAATACATCTGATGAGGAGAAAAGTAAAACTCGTCGACATTAAAGAGGTTTCCGTTATCGGGAAGTATAACCGGACCATTCTTGTAGTAAAATTATAATATTTTTACCGAACCACGCCGTATAAACGGGGTGACTCACTGGCCTTTAACTTTCAATACTACCTATGTACTTTCAGTTACAATTTTTCAAATTTTCATATCAAAAAAAGAATTATAATTATAATCATAATCATAATTTTAAATACGTAGATTTTTTTAGATTTATTTAGTTTTTTTTTTTATTAGTTACCTAACCTAAGTATCTAGTGGATATATAAACTTTTTTTTCAAACGAGAACTATTTTTTTACTGTACTCTCTTACAAAACGAGAAGTTTCTGAGTTATTAAATAAAAAATACGTATGTAATATCTAGTTTAATATACTTATAATACTCTGACAATTTTTACAAATTAAAATATATTGATAATTACTAATTACTATAATTTTCAAATCATTATAGCCTTCAATTTTCTTAACCTATTACCTATCATGGACTATTGCCCTTAGTAATAACTTAAATTTTATTAACTCATAAACTACTCGTTTGAATTCCAATTTATATATATATATATATCAGCATTTAAGAAAAAAATCCTTATAAATTTACGATAAATAATGGTGGTTCTCGTTTGAAAAAAAAAAGATAACATCTTTACAAAATTTGCAAATCTAAATGTTCTTAAATGTTCTTTATTTAAGTATGCTCCGAAATTCAAATACTATAAATTTGAATACGTCCGTTGCTAAAAGAAAAAAAGTGGTAGAACAATCTCTGTGAATTACCCCGTATATACAATAATATATATATATATATATATATATGAACTGTATGTCCGGAGGATATGACATAATATTTAAATGGAACGTCAATGTCAAATAGAATCCTATATAATATGAATCCTATATACACATGTGCTTACAACACGTAAAGCAACCAGACCGGTATATTCATTTGACAATAATTATTTAGGAGTCACCACAATGGGTCAGGTAATTTTACTAATGGATGTCGTTATGCGGTGTAATATGGTAATTCGGACGGTGCATATTAGGGACGGAAGTAGAGTTTAAAAAAAAGGGGGTTTTACTACGGGACAAGCAGACACGCCGCCCACGTAAGTGTTCGCGGTGGGAAACCGTTGCGGACTGACACGTTGTATATATTATATGCAACGGGTGTATATATATATATACATATTGTATAGGTGCACACGAGTTTATTAACTGAACAAGGCGTATTACGCATAACGATCGAAATATACTTAGGCCGAAGCGAAACACCGATTTCGTTTTTACTGTCTTATATAATGTTTATAAAATGGCTACGTCTAATTATTGTAAGATTTTTATACTTCTGTACGAGTTGTATCTACAATGAAACGTTAATGTGTGTGGAATATAATCGATCATACAAAACACTATTATAGCATTATAACATAAAATATACATAATAAAAAGGCGAGGGAGCATTAACTATAGCTATACAAAATGCATTCAATTTTAACTTTTCAACTTGACTAATTAGTTAAATTGTCTATTTCATTTAATAAATTAACTATTTAAACGTATTATTCATTTAATAATGAATCTATTCATATTATAATATATGAAAGTTTTGTATATACTTACTACTAAGATTATATTTTCAAATGTTTATAGCAATTTACAGTAGAAAAAAGGGGGGGGATTGTTATTTTAAAAACACTCCTCAAGCATTTAGTATGAAAAAATCAATATCAAGAATTTGAAAATATGGTCTATAAGTATAATATTTAAGTTTCCAAAAACTAGATGTGAATAATTGCATTATTGAAGAAGAAAAATGGGATGAACATTCTCGTCGAATTGTCGTAATAATATATGAATGTATAATGCACTCGCAAGTCGCAGTAAACGTTACAACATATAAACGACCTACATATTAACCTTATATAGTTTTTCAAAGCTAGGTAAGTAGGTACACATTTTATCGTACACCTATAAATATAATTAACCGTTTATTTGTGCGGATGTGTGCAGGGTACTTATTTCAGCGTTTATTGCACGTCGACATTACATTAGCGTTATAATTTATAGGTTTACGTTGTATTTAGGACGCATCGCGAACTATAATATCGTACGAAACCGTTTTCGTTTGCGAACAATGAGACGCTAACGAACGTTTTGCGATGTATCGCAGACCGGGAAAAAGTGATTCGTTGAAAACACACTCCCACATCACATTAAATACATATATCAGACAATATTATTATTATTATGTTATGTATCCTGACGGCGATCATTGATCATCGTCCTATCGTTCTAGCTCATATGAATTTGGTGTATTCAGAGTATTGTGTTGTATAGCTTTGTTATATTATTTGAATTAATTTCAACGTCCGTTTATGTTTACTAAAACAGCGTACAACCCCGAATGTTGTTGGTTCTAAAATATGATTCCTGAATTTCCAAACGTATACCTCTCTAATAACTATAGTTACACTCATTGATTATATTTAAATTTATAATGTATTTTATTGATAGTTTCGATTGGTTTTTAAAAATTACAACTGCTAATATTATTTATGTTATTGCTGAAAAACAAATCATTTACTGCAATAATTTCAAAATGTCGTATTTAAAAAAATTACAATGACTTTGGTTCGAATTAAGAAATATAATCATTCTCGTTTAAAAATAAAGCTAAAACTATTAGGTATACGCGGACATTTAAAAAAACTATTTCAACATCGTCGGTAAGTTTTAATTAAATAATAATAACAAAAAAAAAAAAACACCCCCCGTAGGATTGTAAACAATGTCAGTTGTTTGCAATCGATTAGCCATGGTTCTCTCAAATTCTTGTTCCGAAATCCGTCGATCCACGCCCCTGAGAAATAAAATTGACAGAATCAACAATCATTCCAATTATTATAATATAATTATTTTTGCAATCGAGTAATGAATATTATTATTATTGTGCACAGTGCACGAGCACCGATAAAAGCGTCGTAATTCGATCGCGAGAATAAGTTGACTGAATACTGATTCGATTACAGCGTGCATAATATACCTGCTGTGTGTATACCTATTATAATATTTATTATTATTAATATACGTAAATAATACACTCGCGGTTAGTACACCCGTGATACAGATATTATTGTTGTTGTGCGATCAATATAACAATACATGATAATAATTAAAATAATATTACCGTCGACATAATATTATAATAATAATTAAACAAATTGTTTTTAACGGTTGATTAAATACCGCGTGAGACTCTGTGACGTGTGCACTGCACTATTGGTAATTGGGTGTTTATAGGTATTCGCGGGCAACCGATTATTATTATTTTCGCCTCCGGACAATACATTATTATTATAATATATTTGTGTTAATATTATTCGTAAATAATTTTTGGGGGAAAGTACCTCGTGTTATGTATACGCGCGCTCTTACGACTCACGTGTTTTAAATAAAATTAATATGTCCGACGACCTCCCGACGATTCGCTTCCGCGCGGGTTTTTTTTTCTTCCCGTCCGACGTCATCGATAACCGATTATTATATTACCTATACATACCTTCGCACCATGTGTAATTTTTAATAACAATCATTATAGCGGTCTGTTTTCTTTCGAAAATCGTTTTCAGAATAATCAGCCAACCGAATACATAGGTACACGGGTAAATGGGTAATATGTTTTATCGGCGAGGGACAGTGTTCTTTGTATAATACTTATAATATAGAAATCAAATAAAACGAATATGTCATGCTACCACCGTAATGGTTCGTGGTTCGGTAGAGACGATGGACGATTGCAACGGCACTGATTTGTTGATATAGTCTAAAGTTTTTTCTTTTATTTAACTGTAATTAGTTAATTAACTAATTACCTAACTGAATAACTTAACTATATTAATTTACAGATGCCCATATAGTGATTCCATTTTGAGTATTTTTAAAAATACGTAAGTACTTAATAGTTGGGTTAAAATCACATATATTATACAAATCTATAACTTTGATTAAACTACACATACACAATGGTGTTAAATCAAAGTAAATAAATAGATTGATTGAACGCAAACCTGTGAGTTATAAATAAACAAACTATTAGGTACAAACAGATGTGTTTAATGTTGTGGTTGGTGTTTAATATCCAATAAGAAAAAATAATAGGATTCATTTTTGAAAGTTTCACAGTCATAGTAAGTTCACATAATAAAAAACGAAACAACTTTTTTTTTAACGGAGTTGAGATAATAGTTTTCTTCGCAATGGCTTTAAAATTGATTGTTTAGCAAAAATATTATATATTATGCAATTGTTATAACTTAACGTCCCCCAAACGTTGTCTAATAACTCATGACATCTATACTGGACTCGAGTTGATATTTTTTCTTTCGCTCGCCTGTGATTAAATACACAATAATATTATAATACGTAACATTGTTTTCATACACTCGTGTATGGCACCAGGCACATTATATGATATATTATATGCCCACCAACGGTCCACATATAATATATTGAGGGTAGGTCGTATATGTACCGTGAGAATTCGTCCTGCAGGAAGAGAACTATAGGTACCTACATTATATCGTATATACGCGTTCGCTGCTATCGGTCGCGGTGTTTTTGGGGAGGATTGTGGACGTTTGTTTTTTTTTTTTTTTGTTTTCTCATTCCATTCTATCTCTGTACGGCCTTTTCTCTTTCCCTCGTCGCCACTCGTACCGCGCTCGTATGCTGAAGGTTCGGACAACGCTCGTTTCACTCGGAGGACGCGCCGCCGGTCCGGGACCAGGTGACGACGACGCCGTATAGGTATACAATTTATACATAATATAATAATAGTATAATATACTGACATATTATACACACGTAGGAATAATACGTACATGTTATATACACGGGTAAACGAGTACGAGGATTTCGCAGGCCACGCGAAAACAGATGTCGGTCACGCCTTTTCGACCGGCCGCTGCAGCGGCGGCGGCGGTGGGATGCGTGAATAATGTGATCTCGCATTAGCCCGTAAAAACGTTACGGGTCCGGAACCGATGACGACGTATGGCGTACACCGTTTGCGCCGCAGCACTCGATTAAGTTCGGACGGCGCATAATATTTTGTTATACGCGTGTAAACAGCGATACAGGGTGCTCCTTGGAGAATGTCCTGACTCCTGGTTTTAAAAAAAACAAAACAAAAACAAAAAATTAGAACTCCGCGTGTTTGCAGGGTGGGTCATTGTAGAGTGATTTATCGTTGCGGTTGTCAAAATATGATGGACCTGTAGGCGAGTCGTTAGTTTTTGCGCCGCCTCTGTCAAGTCTCGGAGGACTGACGCAAAGAATCTTTAAAGGGTCCGTCGGCTTAATACTACGCTACACCTGCAAACGCGTTAGACAGGATTGGAGACGAGTTTGGTCATCATCGCGTTACGACCCCATAACCGACGGTGAGGTGGACGTATATACGGGAAAAAACATTAAGAAAAAACTTGATAACCCATCAAGTTTTGATCGGTCACCGCTTAAATTTTGGTAAATGTACCTACATAACACTTTATTAAACAATATAGGTACCTATATCGTTTTGAAACCGGGACATTATATGGAACACCCTGTATTGTCTGCAATAGAATATATTATTATTATAATTTAATATTAAAGTGCGTACGTATAATACAATATATGTGATATAAAAATGTTAAATTCGTTTTATTGTTTTATATAGATGTATTATGTTGTTATGCCATCGAGCGTGTTGTGGGAACGACACCGGAACGATATTGTGTATCATCGTCGCTATATGTATATATTATTGTGTATATAAGAAGATGTACACGGGTAGATAGGAAACCGACACTTAATCGTAGCGATACGGTGCGGAAAAGGGTTAAGCGAACCGCGGTGCGCCGCCCGGCAATTTACTCGGGTCCATATGAATACATCGTGTGCAATTATTATGACGGGCGCGAAGACGCGTACATGATGGCGATTATAAAATTATTATGATAATAGTATATTGTTGTATTATAATATGATAATAGTAGCACGCGTAGGTAAGCGCGTGGACAACGACTGGCCGACTGTATTAAAATAATAATTATTTATGACGCGTACGATTAAGTGTCAGACGCCCAGAACAGATATCCGCGATGTATATATTATAATATTATTATTTTACTATAAAAATACATATTTTACTTTTTATCGACCGTTATATATTTTATCTATTTTTCGGTCGGTTTCGACGTTATTTTTTTCCAATAATAAACGATTTATACGGTTTTTAATGAACATAGTAGGCATGCACGAGGGCAATTAAACAGGGATTTGGTCGATGATGAGCCCTACTCTCAAATAATACATTTTATAGCTCTGTCAAATATATAATATATTGGTCAATAAACCACGAACGTTTTGAATGGGTTAAAAATATACTGAAAACCATGTGTAGCATATAAGACTGTTAGTAAATTTTAGCAAAGAGATAATATTGTTAGTTTTTTAAAAAATTAATATGGATAATTTTTTATAAAAATTATTTTAAAACAATGTGTAGACTACAACATCCCTCCTAATGTGATCCTAGTTGTGCCTATGTACATACAGCTAAAATATTATAAATATTATGATAAACGATGACAATAGAAAAATTTTAAAAAGTTGTCTTTGATTTTCCAGGCTTTTATTATAATAAGGGACATTCAAATCTGCAGAGCAATGTGCAAATTGGTTTCACAGCGATATTTGTTTCCGATGAACAATACTAGATTACTTTTCAAACAACCCATAAATCGTATTTCTATTTTAAACATTTTGTAAAATAATTCTTTAAAAGGGTGGTTATTAATATTCTCAATAATGTAATTTTCCAAAATGATCGGACAAACTGCTTAGGTACCTACTTTTAGAAAAGTAACTAGCAAGTACGATTTAATCTAAGGACCATTTTTCAAATGCGAAGATTTCAAATTTATAAAAATAGTTGCCTAAAAGTAATTATAAAAACAGTACAACACTATACGACCCCATAGAAGTGATTGAAGCGAGACGCGTTTCCAACACCCGTTTTGTATTTCCTGTTTGGCTTTATTTTAAATTACAGTTCCCCTTACTATTAACTTAATATTCTGAAATGAATTGTTTTACTGGGTATTTTAATACACAGATACCAAAAGTTTGGTTTGAACAAACTTTTTGGGAAAGCACTAAGTTTTTATTTGTAATGGAGGTGCGTGGAGCAAATAATATGGTAACTGATAAAATATACCTACCTACACTTTCACTGCTCTATATTATTTTATACAATTTATAAACAATTTACAATAAATTAGTATCACATTATTATGTACTATAACTTTTGTTTCTGTTCTTAGTATAAAATAAGCATAAAGTTAGCAAAAAATTGAAAACATTATTTCTAATTTTATGGTGAGCATTGGTTAATTAATTGGTTTATAACGATAAATGTGTTTTATTATATTTCTGATGTACTTGAACAAAATAACTAATATTGATTATACTATTTATATTAATAAATGGAATAATTTTTAAGGAAAAATAAAACAATTTAAATATAAATGTATTTTGATACTTAATAGTTTACGAATTATTGTCTATTAATACAAAAAATAAAACACATATTAGTAAATACAAGATTTAGCCACGAATTGTTCAGTTATAAAAAAAAAACCTTCTATAAAAGTAGTAACTATAAAAACTCTACAACGGACCAACGAAAGTTAAAAATTTAAAAGTGAAATTTCATAAAAAACATAGCATTATTAATTTATGCAATTGTTTATTTTTATTGCTGGCCAAGTTTATAGTTTTTTTTTTACTTTTAAATATAAAGGCGGAAAAAATAAAAATTGTATACAGTTTTAGAAAAACATGTATCTCAAATTGTATTAAAGAGTCTACACTTTTTAAAATAATTAGTGTTCATTAGTGTTCAATGATAAAAAAACACACTGTATAATCTATAACTTATTATGCGTCATTGAACTCGTGGTTTTTTTTTAAATGATTATGGAAATATTAAAAAAGGGGAAAGATGACGCGTTTTATTATTTTAAAGTTTTAAACGATTAATTGTTTATGACATTTTAAATATTTAAATGTTATAGCACAGTTGCATAAACAGCATATTAACTTGTTTTTTTTCGAATGGAAAATAATAAAATATTTTTTAATGAAAGTTTTAATCATTAAATCATTGAATTTAGTTCCCAACTTTATTATCTAAAACCTCTATGGTTTGATAAATTAATTTACAGTTTTAATTGAAATAATTGGAACACATTTCATACTTTATTATTAAATAATATTTGTTAACCGTCGTTTAATACCTATAATTTCTTATATTTTTATAAACTTAAATTGGAAGTTTAATGGAACACATACAAACCATAAAACGATTTATTTTCTTTTTAGAATAGATGCCCACAAAGTATAATTGGAAAATATCGTTAATTATTTTAAATTTTAACATATAAAAAATAAAATGAAAATTCATTAAATATAATTTCAAAATGATTGTATAATTCAATCTAACATTTTAACGTATATTTCACGTTGGTAGGTAGGTTACCTACCTAATTTAACATATAGTAATATTGTTATATTGTATCACGTAAAAAACAAAATTAAAAAAATATTATGGTAATAATCAACAAGACGTAGAAAAAATGCCTATACCACAGTTGAAGTAATAAATATATTATGAAAGAATAAAAAAGTTACCTAGAAGAATATTTTTTTTTTTATTCGCGAAGGGGAAAAAACTTTTGTTTGTGTGAATTATGTACAAACCAGATTTTTTTTAATCATCCGGAGGTTTAAACCCTCCGTTTGAAAAAATCTTAAAAAAAAATACACAATATAATATATTTCCAGGTGTAATTACGACATTCACATACGCGTATAAAAATTATGATTTTATTGAATTTGCTAACCGAGTTATTTGGCATTTAAAAGTCGTCTTATTGTTGTCTCGATAATAATGAAAAAAATAATAAATATGCATTTACACAGGTACAGGAAAACAGGGGGAGATGTGTGCAATTCCCAAAGATTTAAAATAGGGTATACTATGTGTACTATGCACTCTAAATATAGAGATGAGAAAGTATTATTGGAATCTCACAGGTATTTAAAATTAAAATTCAATCACTGATTGGTATAAATTATAATTTTGTCATTGCATATATATACTGATTAGTGAAAATGGTATTTTCATAGACCCTATAAAATTATTATCTAAATTCTAGATGATATAAACATAGATAATAAGAATAAAATTATCGTTTTTTTTCGGTAGAGAATTTAGCATAAAAGTAGTATAGGATTCGACAATGTAATATTACTTATATAATGTCAGTGTTTTTCAAGTACTCCATTTCCTTACCTATTATAATGATCAGGATCATCGAGTATATTCAAACCAATTTTTTTAATTTAATATTGAATTTATTTTTGAATTATGTCTTTTAGAAATTTCAAATAACTTTAATACTATATTTTCAAATTGCTAGAGGTTTTCTGCAAAACTAGGTACTTAAGAGTGGTGTATAAACTTTTGATTATTAAATGAAGGCATCCTTTTTTACTCTAAATTATTTAGTGCGTAATATTTCTGAAACTGTTACCATATTAAAATCGAAATTCAAACTAGTATTTTTTGTGTTGTATAAAATATATAGTGAATGCATTATCAATAAAACATATAAAAATAATAATTTGTATTTTTATGTTCATAACTATAATTGAAGAGTAGGGGTAGGTTTTTCACGTTTTTAAAAAACCACAAAAATGTAATCTATTTGGTTCTATGATAAATGAAAAAAAAAATGATATAGATGTCAAATACAGGTTAAATATCATTCACAATAAATATTATTGAATTGCGTTTAAATTACCAAATAAACGTAAGTGTCACTAGTGGGTGGCTGATTTTCTCAAAAAATGTAATATATACCAATGTTAGCCTATGTCTAATATGTTTTGATACCTTATATGTTTATTCCTATATCATATTTATTTATTGTGCCATTAAGTACAGATTGTAAATTTATAAAAAGAATAAAAAAATCACCAAATGGCTAACAAACGTATGTACGCCCCGCCGTGTACATACTATATTAGGCAGAAAAATCACGCAGATGTATATGATATATAAATACATAAATAATTAAATAAATACATGATAACTTTTTATTATTTTAATATAGGTACACTTGAAGTGGTTATACATTCAGTGCTGGAGATTATAATATAGATTTGAATATATTATTAATTTTTTTTTTTTACCTCTTAAAACGCAATAATTACAAGTGTTACTTGAACACTAAAATGCGAATGTTTACCATAATAGGGTAATGATGTGGTCTACTAAATTTTATTAGCCTATGTCTTTTTAATAGTGTTAAAGTTTCATTAATTTATAAGTGATAACTTTGCAGCAATATCCTATTTACTGTAATTCTATAGTGGTTTAAATGTTTAATACAGTCCTATCTAAAAATAAAAATTACCTTATTATCATTACAGTATATTTACTTTGGTTATTTCTTTATGATATTAGAGTGTATTGTATAGGTTATAAATATATACATTAAAAATTAAGTATGTATATTATTGAATATTAGATGAGTATGTACCCATCATAATAGCCATCAGTATATGTATTTTGAATAAATACGCTCATGCACAATGCGCATATTTTAACGGTTTTAACCGCAAAAGTAATTTAAATTTTGATCGAAATGTTACTATGGTCGGAGTAAAAACAAAACGATCATACACCGGAAAAGAAATATTTTATCGTTGTTCCCGATAAGGATGTACTGACCACTATTTTTTAAAACTGTTCAACACGTCTTCGACCGTAAACCTGTGGCTAGCATATAGTTATTACTATTTTATACAAATTATTATGAAGTGATCAACAGATGTGATACTCCACTTCGACGTATTCGTTTTTCTTTCATTTCGGTACATCATAATATTATACCTACCTACCTGCAGGACATGCGATGTTGTCATCCAACCGAAACTTAACACTCATACATCGATAAATTTACAGTTTGCTGGTAAGTACTCACTATGTAATATTTTTACCAGGCGAGCGAAGTGTATATTAATAATATGTTATAAAACACGATATTAGGTGCCTAGAAGTTATTAATTTTTGTGCAAACAGTACGAAAAATATAATATTCAGCAATTCAGCACGCGATATACTGTAATTATTTACGGTACATCGATTTAGCAAACTGAATGTAAACAGTAAACACAATATCAAGGTCAGACTGGACGATAGTTTCAACCAGAAATATTCATTGAACCTGGCCCGTATATTGTGAATAAGGGTTGCATTAAAAACTAATTGCAAAAAAATAACCGCTTATTAGATGACTTTGTAAAAAAAAAAAAAAGCAACCATTATAGGATAAAACGCAAACATGGGTATTAACTATTAACTAAAGATAGCGCTAAAGAGGTGTTGCTACTTTAAAGAGTTAGTTATTGAACTTTTTAACTCAACTAATTATTTCATTTTAAATTTTCCGATTAAAATATCACTTCACTTGATACGATTTCCATTGTAATAACTTATAATTGTGTTCAAACTATAAAAATAATATTTTAAGTTGACGCCTACCAACTTAATATAATTAATGAATTACTTTTTTTGCTTAGATCACGCTGAATATACATTCATTTTTAATAATATTATTATTATAATTAATTAATACTCCTTTAAACCACTAAAGCTGATGTGCGATAAAAAGAAATAGTGGGATGCATTTTTACCAATATTTTAAGTAAATTATTAAAAAAAAACAACTTGTAAGATACTCGATTAGGCAATTTGAAATAGAACTCTACAGGTTTTTATTAAAAATATTTATTAGCTTTTTTTTTTACTTAGATAAACTAATATTTTTCTCCATATTAACATTAAACTTCTTAAAACTTAAGAATTATTAAGTATTACTTATTAACTGTATGTTCACTTACAACATAGCTAAGGTTTTTACTCATATGGATAAACTAAGTAACATCAAGTAGCATCACATAACACATAAAATTAAAATGTCATTGTTTTCACTAGAATAAATATGTATCTAAATTTCAAAAGTATTAAAGGATATACGTCAATTCATCGTGATAAATTTATCACGATTTCAATTCATCACTCATTCATCCACCGCACACACACAGTAATATGTATATATACTGAAATTCGAAATTTTTCTTCCCATTTTTACTACATAATAATAACTTACATCACTGTTATTCGTAAGTATTTATTTTGGTAAATTAAGTGTTTTTTAAGACTAGTGTCTATTTGGAACGTGGTCTGGGTCATCATGGTCGATATTTTTAATATTTTTACGTGATTTAAATTAACGGGTCTACAACATTTGTTTTTAAATATTTGTTACGTTTCTATATTGACTTAGCGTCTCTTCTATTTTCTTTAAAGAAAATATAAAAGTATACATATCTTTTTCTCTTTCAGTCTTTAACATTTTATTAGTCATAATTTCACAAAAAAGGGAAAACGCACAAACACGGGTACGACGACGTATAAATTAATAGGTTTGTTCCAACACGCGGTCAAACTATTATAAAACTTTCGGGAGCATGCGCAGTAGAATTTTTCATTAAATTCATATTCAAATTCATTATCATGGATCAGTTGGAAACTAATTCCAAATTTCGTGTTGGAACTTGAAACAAACCTAATATAAATAAAACTCGATATTTTTCAACAAACTGAGGCATAAACCTATTATCGTTATCTAATTGTTGTTAATTGTAGGCACACTTTTATGCGTAATGTATTAAAGCCACGCAAATAAGCAAAAATTACGATACCTAGAAATTATAATCAGTGATAGTAATTTAACGTGAAATTTTAGGTTTTTCAGCCGTAGTTGATTTAAAATTATGTATAAATACCTACATATGATACACGTGATTAATTGATACACGATGAAGTGACATGCTACTGTATTTAGATTTTGACCATAAACTTATCTTATATTTATATATACCAATTATACCATTATACCAACTACCACAAACTCTAAGTCGCTGAAAGTTTAAAATAGGTACATAAATATTGTTTATATAATATTGTAATAAATTATGACAATTCGCCAAATGATAAAACGAAAAACAATTTCGTAATAAATAATAATGTATAAAACTATAAAAATAATGTCAATAGTATGATTCTCTTGTTATATATTTTGTGTTTAACTAGGAGTATTGTTTTTTATCAAGATTACGTGTTTGACAAGTTTATTTTAAAATGTCTCAATTTATTTGGTAATATATTACCTTAAAGGTACATCTGTATAATACACGTGCGTTTATTAATTTTATTGCATAATAATACTGCTCAATGGTGTTGTTACATCATTATTGTTACATCTTATGAATATTACTTATTACTAAAATTGATTCAATACAATTATTTACGCTTGTTTAATGGAGAAAAAAATATTTTAAAATGTTTCAAATAAGTGCCTACTAATTACAAGATACACACACAAAAAAAAATGATAATATAACCATACAACGATAGTGCAATGATATATTTTTTAATAAAGTACTTTGATAAAATGTTGAATTGCATGTGACAAGCCGTCATTTCTTTTTTTTTTTTGTGCAAAAAAAAATTCAAGTTATAAATAAGACTACATAAAATGTACAGTCATATAATAGTAATAACAATAAAAAAAAAAAGCGATGGGGGTTTTCGACCCTAATCCAACCACCCCTCTTGGATACGGTGCTGTATGTGGACTCCTGTTGAGCACCTATATCTGCTGGTGAAATGTTTTCGGTTAACTCGCAATATTATGCTAGATTGACGTGTATTTAGAATAATGAGATGATATAATTGTATAACTGCAATCCATTTTCGGTATATAATATCCTTTTTTTTTCGGTAGGAAAATCAGAATCATCGAAGACAGTACGATAACAACATGTAAGTAGAACATATTTTAATATGAGTAAGTTGTTGGTTGTATTTTATTTTTATTTTTTGTATTAACCTATTCGTATAAAAAGCTAAAAATCATCAATAAATCATAATGATACACTTAATTATATTTAATTCAAAATAAATAATAATTAAATTCATATAAGTTTAAATTAAAACTTTATCAATGACTGTTAAATAAAATATATTTTTAAAGTAACACTATACTTATAAGATAATGTTTTTAATTATTTGAATATTTAATTGTTTTAAAATAAATTATCATATTATATAGCAATACAATGTTATGTGTTATAATAAATAACCATTAAAAAACATTTAATTTGTAATAAAACAAATTGTTATTTTAAAAATTCCATAATATTATAATGTATTATAATCTATATATATTATATTGTATAATAAAAGTGGTGAAATTTTTTTAAAAATTATTTCAATTTTTAAAAATGTTTTTATATTATATTAATTAAGAAATATTAAAAATAATAATAATAATAATAAACCACTATAAGATTGTTATTTTATGAATTACAATAAAATAATTCCAATGGCTTTTATGTATTGTTGTTTTGTGCCGTTTTGTTATAAATTACATTTATAAACAGTTCTCAAAAATTAAAAATTTGTTTATAATTTTCAGGAAACTCTTGGGCTACATTCATCACTTATTATTAATCTGTACGTATATGACGTACCTCATTAGCATGACCAATGGATATCCGCTACGTCCTAATTATTGTTCGGACGACAATTACATTATTGAGGAACCAAACATACCGATTAACACTAAGCCCGCACTGGTAAAATATATTTAAATCAATCTTAATATATCTAGAATTCTAGCAATTTATTTCCATTCCCCAATTAAATTATTATGTACTATTTTACATCTATATAGATAACTAATAGTAATTTATAGGTAGTTAAATAATAGTTAACTCTGTATTACACAGGATTTTTCACTGAACATGTTCACCACCACTTTTTCTTAACAAAATCCGTATTCAAATTATAATTTTTAAGTATATTTAAGCACTGTATTTTTAAATGAATAGTAAAATATGTTTAATACGATTCAATTATTTTTATGAGTGGTGATACCAACTTCTTTTTTCATATGAAAAACCACCTTTTTTACCTAAATTGTTAATCAGATTATTTTGACGACTCTGATGTACTTATTTAAATTAAAATAGAGTAATTTCTGAATTATAAAAATGTATATATGAAGTAAAACTATAACGTACCATTTTTATAAATTATAAACTATTAATAGATTAATATAAAACTAAAAACGTTTATAAGAAATCTTTATTTTACACTTAATAAATAGTTAATTTCTTAAATTTTGAAATTCATTCACTCTTGAAATAGAGTTTCTATACAGTTTTTTTAATTTCATTAGAACTAAAGACTTATGAGAAATCTTTAATTAAGATTTCAAGCTTTAACAAACATTTTTGAGTTTTTAAATAAAGAATAACTTCGCAAATTCTTAGGTTTTGGTGAAATTTATCAAAATTCTAATTTCTAAAACTCTTTAATAATAATAATAATAATTGTAGAACACTTAACTTTTTTTAAATTCTATATAAAGCTACTTATCAACTTATGAGGAATCATCCAATAAAATATCTAGCATTTTTACGAAAAATAAGAGTTTAACTTAATAAACAATTTTCAAATCCCTAATCCAAATTTAAAATTAATCAAAATATTTTAAAAGTTATACTACGAATTATAAATTTATAAATAGAAAATGCTAATATAAATATTTATTAAAAATGATAAGTTACTAAGGTTATACATTAGAATTTTTTTTTAATTACAGCAAAATATTAAACTGGATTTTGTCAAAAATTAGTTTAGTGTAAAAATTCCCGTATTCAACTATTATGGTGTCCCTCTCCTCTACTTTCACTAATTAGATTTACTTTTATACTAGAAAGTATATGAAGTAATGTTTGAAGTATTTAAACTTTAAAAAAAATCCATACTTTTATCTTTTCACAAAATCTTAAATAGAAGTAAGCAAGTAGCGCCGAGTGGTTTGTATATTCACTTGCCTTTAATATCAATATGTATATATTTAAATCAGATATATAAACAATATTGGTAATATTTATTAACACGTTTTATTTTTACAGTTTGTTAGTAAAAGATTCATGGAAGATAGTACTTCAAACGATTTAATAAAACCTTCCGAATCCAATATCATTCTGAAGAAGAAAAACTCTGAAATAATCAGCGCTTTGATGGGACTACGCAGGGCTATGTCAAACAACTATGGCGAACGTCGTGTACACAATTAATTATGATATTATAATATTTTTGTTGTCTAGTAAATATATTTATGTTATGTTAACACTTAACACACATACAAATTGTAGAGAATATTATAATAATGAATAAAATATAACTATATACGATAATTGTAAATCATTTGTATTAAAATATATTAGTTAATTTTCAAACATAAAATGATATGTTGTACACAGTTGAGAATAATACAAAATGAAACGTTAATAAGTAATAACTATGCACTACGACAGATTATTATTTTAACAATATCAATAAATAAATAACTCAAATGACTCTTATCTATATATATTATCGTTCAGTGCACTTAAATTATTACTTATCATAATTCATTAAAATAAAAATATTTAAAAATGGACTGCTCGGAACTATAAGTTTTACTTGTGAATTGTTTTATTTATTCAATGATTGTAATCAATATTTATTATAATTTAAAAGTAGGTATCTATAATCTAAAAATAATATATATTATTATTTATAATCAAGTTACACGCCTCATCAATTTAAACAAAATAAATGAAAATAAATTGTTGGTATTAGTGCACAAATTCAATCAACCAAAGTTTTCATGAATTCTTCCAAACGGTAATCTAACATTTCACTTTCATAATATTATATATTCATAACAAAGTACTATGTATAAATCATTATCAATTATATTTGTTACACTTACCTTAAAATTATAATAATTTATAAAAAAAATATGATTCAAAAACATGTATTTTTACTTATATGTATTGAAATCTGTTAGATAATGACTTTGTACAGTAAATTACGACATTATTTAAGTACCTATTTTCTACAAACAAAATGGCTGATACAATATTATAAGAGTTTTTCTGGGAATGTAAAACTAATATTTAAAATGCTGAATAAAAGATGTCTTAATTATTTTTATTTTAGCATAAATTAAAACATAGGTATCAACTTGAACATTTTTATTGAAAAGAAAATAATTTATAGTTAACGTTAAATGGCTTCGGACAAATATATTTTTGAAATATAAGATATTAGAAAACGTTTTAATAGTATTAAATAGAAATGAAATACTACTTTTATGGATTCAACTAGCTATTACTAATTAAAAATAAAAATAAATAAATAAACAAATAAAAACATTTATTTGATAATTGTTATATATTTATCAGTTGCATGTATAACAATTTAGGTATTAAATATTCCATAATAATAATAACACCAATATTAACAATAAAGTAAAAAATTATGAACTTGTATTACCTTATACTTTGAAATTTAATATCCTTGGCTTATTTTACCATAAATATTAGGTTTGTCAACTAACGATATTGACAAGTTCTCAGGAACACCTTCCAGTTCTAACATTATGATGTTGTTTAATCCAGGATAAGGAATTAGAAATAAAGCGGGAATATATAAGGTAATTTGTGGTCCAACCGAAGGCCAATATCGACCAATATTCATCCCGTTCACAAAAGCTACACCCTTTTCAACAAAAAACAAAAACAAAACATTTGTATGATTCATAAAATGTAATTTAAAAAAAATTTGATTCATACTTTTATATATATACATAAAAAAACAAACCTTTTTCCAACCAGTAGGGTCCAAAAAAGTATCTAAAGGTTCTGATAAGTTTTCTGGTAATGTAAATGTTGTCTTATAAAATGCCGGTAATACGACGGATTTGCGTGGTTCGATGGTCGAAAACCATGAGGTTTCATTCAGAGGGTAAGCTATCATCTTCCACGGACCCAGTATATGGTTACCCAATTTTACGGGTTCAAAAATACCCTAGATATGGGATGAATTAAATTTAAAAAGATGGTAAAGTAGAATCTAACAAACTAACCTTTCTGTCTTCTAAAGAATTTCTGTAGTTAATTTTCTTCCTTGATTTTCTATTAGAATGCTTAGCTTTTGAACTGTACTGTTTATATTTAAGCTCACTGGTATATTTTCATAATTACGAGGTATTATATTCACATCGACCTAATTAGATACAGGTGCCAAATGTTTAATAACTACATTTAAAAAAAAAAAAAAAATAGTATATTATTATACCATATAGGTACCCGGTCTAAGAAGATAGTTGCTTGATCTCTGATTGTGCTAATAGTAAGGTTTACAGGAGATGTGACTTCTTTTTGATCGTTTGTTAAAATGGTCTCGTACATCACAAAACCTGAGTTTATACCCATGGTTTCGAATCCTAGTGGAACATCGCTTTCAATCGGTTTAATCCGTTGAGTGACTTTTTCAAAAATACTAACCAACGGCTGCATTGTGAATGTTCCA
>VUJU01002761.1:0-18524 GCA_009835225.1 Aphis craccivora
AAAAAAATCTTGTATGTATACTAAAACATTCATAAATAAAACGCATATTCAATCGGGAAATGTAATATTTATTTTAATATTTAATGTACTGATGAACAAAATGTATTTAAAATATAATTTTTTTAATTTTAAAGAACTAATCTACGTTGTCCATCTATTAACATTTTAAATTCTTTTATAACTTCATCATAATTTACTGAGTTTGTAACTTCTTGTTCAATAAACAGATATAACAAAGCGTCCAGTTGTTCTTGATTCATTGTTGAACGTAACTTTGTCTTCATAATGCTCATTTTAGAAAAGGATCATTCACAAGAACAACTAGTGACTAGCACAATCAAAAACATTTTTAAAACATTTGAAAATTGATTGAAAATTGTTAAACGATCAGTTTCATTTAACCAATGTAACCAATAATAGATTATTTTAGTTGATTGTCGTTTCGTAAATTTTTCTGTGTTAGTCATGTTATTTAGTAGTTTAACTTCAGCTTTTAGTTCATTAATATCCGTGTCAAATACATTGTTTAAATATTTCAAGTTATTTTCAATAGGATTTAAATTAATTAAATTTCATACAGCTTCAATTAGTTCAAGGCTTTCTTGACTGTAGCGACTGTTTAAACCAGACAACATTTCACCAAAGCAAAATAATAACATGAATGTTTCATTTCTTGTTTTTTTGTTTGCTCAAAATATTGATTACTCTGATTATCATCATTTTTACTATACACTTTTCTTTTAGTTACACTACTGAGTTTAGTACTGAGTTTAGTTACAAATTACAACAGATTCGTTTTATTATACAAAAATTTACGTATTTAAACAATTTGTCATTAATCATTATTATTAGTCTTATCGTCCTTATCTAAAAGACTCGAACGGAGCCACAGTATAAATCACTTGTCTTTTATAGAACATAGTATAAAAAAAATAGAATAATACTGTATAATCCCGCACTCGCCGCACTGAACCATAGAAAAGAGATTACAACATTTACAACTATAACCGTACGTCACGCCGTCATAATATAGCTGCGCCACTGGGCCAACTACGATAACTATAGTCTATATTATTATATATTATTAATTGGGGATTATATATTTGTATATTATATTATTATTATCACATAAAAATAATAAAAAGACTTCAGGTGTGGCTATAGCCCTACAAGCCACACCCGTGCGCACGCCTATGATAAACCGTATACTAAACCGTATAGTAATAATACTCCTATGTGTTCTTACTGTTCGGAACATGATACAATAATCTAATAGTAACAAATATATCAGTTCTTATTTTGGTGTACAAGGTTAGGTTAGGTACTATTACAATAATATTATGTTGTTTCTGCACTATGCAACCCAACAACAGTTCTTATAAAAGAAAGAAAACATTGATTTAAAAATCATAAACATTTTAAAATAATGCGTTATATAAGCTAACAACTTAGATTTTTTACTGTTTTATTAGATACAGTTATTTTTATTTTTAATTTCCCATTACTTTTAAACACTACAGACCGATGGGCGATGACAACACAATTTGATTGATTATGGTTTGGTCCATTGTTGGTTTTTGAACCTCTACAGTGGACATATCGTGTCAATATGGCCAATTTCTTTTTCTTTCCAATTATTAAATTATATGTATTATGTAATACGAAATAAATATCTTTTATAGTTTTTTTTTGTCCCAAATAGTTTTAGTCTTTACCTTGAAGTGAACCAAATAGGAAACCATTTCTAATTCATCAATTAGGTACCTACCTATATTTTTTAATTTTCAATTAATAGTTTTCTGGAGTCCAGACCATGTTCCAGAGTCCAGACTATAGACCTATTAACTAAGTAGGTAGTTAATAGGTCTATCGTCTATGCTTCCATGACAAAATATTTTGTCATGAACGCTCCAGACCTTTGTGTTCACCGGGCACCGGCATGTATCGGCACCACGCTTGACCGTTATAGATACATAATCTTAAATTCTTAAACCATGCCCACCATGATTATAGCACAAAATATGTGGTTGTAGGTGGTTCTGTTTCTGTGATTGTAATTGATAAAAAATTGTTGTCAATTATTTTTTTGAAAATAAATTTTTTTATTGATAATAATAATAGTAGGACTAGTAGGAGCCTCCTACTAGGAGGGATTCAGTTTCAGTATTCGCTATTTTCGCATCTCGGTATTACTGTAGGGCTATACAAGTGTTTGGAGTAAATTTAGTGTATTTGAATTTGAATTGCATGGGATATTCCATATAGTTAATCTGGTTTAGCAAATATAAAACATAGGTAAAGAAAATATATTGTTACAGTTCTTGGAAAGTAGGTTTTGAAATCTATCTCAAATCTAAATATTGAAAAAAATTTATTTCAACTAGGCTGTAATTAATATATTACTTAATTTTTTGTGGACAGAGGGACTTTAAAGTCCCAGTCAAAAAAAATTGTATAAAATTACGTCAGGTGTGGAACAGTTGTTATTGCCCGACGGAATTTCTATGCATAGACCTATAAAGATCTTTATAGGTCTATATTGCTTCTATGTCTCGTATTATACCAGAAAAAATTATTTTGAAAGAAAAAAAGTCAGTTATCATAGTTTTACAATTATTTTTACATTGCTTGTATGTAGAAAAAAAGACTTAAATGACTGACGGGACTTAACCTAACCAAGTCCCAGGATAAAAAAAAGGATGAAGGATAAAAAAAACAATTTTTTTTCAAATCCTGTCTTGTAAATAGGAAAAATATTGAAATGGTATAACATTTTTAACTTTTTTCATGTTTTTAAGGAGCTGTCCTGAAAGGGTTAATATGTAAAATTTTATTATTTATATATTATTTAAAATAATATACATAATAATTAATATAAATATAAATAATAATATATATTAGGAAATGAGAATTATTTTAAGTTTTTGTATTTTTGTATTTATTAGGTTATATGCTACCTTTTGTTTCTTGTTTTTGCATTTTGAAGCTGTGCTGTAATTAAATCAATTTGTATATTATTTTGATTAATAAATTTTTTTGTGATATTTTATTATTTAGAATACCAATGTTAATCTCACTATGCTTTACTCAATAAGGGTATGATATTATGCATATATCTGAATAAAAACAATTGTGGAACAATTTGCACAATAAATCATTGAGAAAACAAATTATTTACTACAACATATTATAGATCATGTAATAGGCAAGTAACCAACTGAGCTTTTGTATATCTCACTTATTATTATTTTTTATTAATAAATATCGATTACAGTTTCTTATAAGACTGTAGGGGTGTTTATACAAAATAAAGTTGGAAAATTAGTATAAATTAGGTATTAATATATATTGTGGAGAAGACGGCTTTAAACATTAATTAGCTGCCGATTTTAAATTTACTAGCTATAGAATGGCGAAAAATCGTTTTTTTTATTGGTACAAATTACCGAGACTTTACGATGGTATTGACAGCTATAGTATAATGGATGATTATATACGTACATTTGGTTGCCTATCTAAGCACTCGTGATCAATTATTATTTAATATTATATAACATAATAATATAATATCCTCTCTGCTCTTTACCAAAAGATCTTAAAAGTAAGTTATATTACTCATAGTTCAACTTAGATTTTATGTTAAGGTAACTTAACTTTAACTAGTTAAAAAAATATGATTACTTGTCCAACTTTGAATTATACATACTAATTACTAGGGCTGGGATTTTGATGCAAAGGCATATTTTTTGTGTTCTGAAAAGTTGGCCCTTAAGTATAAAATGTGTTTTGGGTGATACTGATTATTTTAGTTAATTTTTTTTGCAGTTTTTGACAAAATTTCCTTTAAATGCATTTTTTGACGATTTTAGTTAATTTCTTTTAGTCTTTAGAGCATTTTTAAAATTTGTTCATAAAATAAACAAAAAATATTTCAATTAACAAGGGACTTTTGGTAATCTGCTCACGGTACATTTTTGAGATTTTTTAGGGCATTAAAATCCCAGTCCTACTAATTAATAATGGTCACTTACTAGTTATTACGCATACAATGAGGTAAGAAACGTTAAGGCTAAAAATAAATGAATATGGCCTTAAATGAAGCAATAGGTATACAATTAACTTGCGATTACTAATTAATGGTCACTACCAATAGTACCAATGTATGTTTGAATAGTTTAAGTTTTAAATGGTAATGCAATAAAGAAAGGTAAGAATAATGGTAATATGAATGTATCTAGAAAAGTCAAATGTATGAATGTGAATAGATACAGACAGATATTGTTAAGCTTAGGTTCTGCTGACAGGTATCAAGCAGAATTGTGGATCACTGAATCACAGCCAGCAAAAAATTGTTACCCAGAAAATTTAACAAAACAAAAAATAGAACTCATAAATTTCTGATGTCTTTAAAGTTTAAAGAGAGAATTTAAAAGGTTGATGAAAGAAGAAAAATATGTATCAAATTTAATATAACTCATTAGACATGTTCAATAATTGTATTTGTATTAACACCTAATGTCCTTAAACTCTATTAAATCAGTAAGTACTATTTATCAAGTCTTTCAGACTCTTGAGTATTAGTACCTACCCTACTTGAGAACAGGCAATAGTGGTTTTCATTTTTCAATTAGTTTATTTATTGTAGTTTTAAATATTTTGACTTAATTTGTAAAAAAATATAAGCACACTGAATACTGAAATCAACACAGAGGAAAGAAGTAAGGAAAAGACAAAATTACATACAAAATATTAATGTTGTTTTGTTTATTTATTACATACTACCACATATTGTGGCAGCTATAATCTTAACATGTGAAACATAAATTCAGAATATGTTTAACACTTTAACTGCAGTATGTATAACATTTGAATTTTATAAAAAACAAAAATTTTGTATAATTTTGTAACAAATCAATGATTATTTTAAAAAATCTGGTATAGTGTGATTAGAAAAAAACAACTGAATCAAAAATAAGAATAATAAATGTTACATTTTGTAAATATTTGTCTAAAACAATGATTAAAAAACTGTATTCTAGACACAAATAAATGTAAGCATCCATAATGTGTTATTGGTTAACAACAGTAACAATTGACTATAATTTTAAATAAAACATAAAAAAAAATAAAATAAAAAAAAAGAGACTAAAATTAACGAAAAACAATGAGAAACAGGCAACTAATATTAATGTACAAGGTTATTTTTTTATCAAACATTATTCATTATTTCAAAATCTATGAAGATTTATGGAAATACATTTTTAACTTAATTTCCAGTCAAAATAAAAAAATGTTATTTTAAGTTTTTATTATTTTAAATAACATACATTTTTAAGTTTATATTTCGAAGCAAAATACTTTGATACAAAAAGTTGAAATTAAGATGAATAGTTTATAAGTATAAGTATTAAGTATAAATATTTAAAGTTAATGTGACAAGTAGTACAAAGAAACCATGCAAAATTTTGGAGTCTATTCACTACTGCTCCACCAACATTTTAAACACTTATAACTCATAACTACTTGTAGAAATCTTGATTTTTATAAATTGAAATATTCCAAATAATATTTTGCTTCATAATATGAAATTTGGAATGTATTTTGTCATTTGAAAAAGTAATAAAAATATTTTCAAAACATTTATAGATTTTGAAATAATGTTTTGAATGTTATTCAATAAAAAAATCACTCAATATCAATATCTACATGTAGTTTATAGTCTAGAAGTTAAGTATTTTGTTATTTAATAATTTAGATGTTTTTACTATTGAAGTATTACAATTGATAATCATGGCTAAATGGATTAGATAAGAAATATGACAATTTAATATGTATAAGTAGTGAATAATTAATTTTTAATCTTGACCCTGTATTGATTAGAATAAAATAAAAACCAAATTAAATTTTATGAGAAATAAATATTAATAATATTATTGAGTACTTTTTACTATAAAATGTATAAAAGTTGCCTATTAACACAAAAAAATAGAAAAGAAAAAAGACAAAAAAGAAAGAAAAAGACAAAAAAGTTAAATAATTATTTATTATTAAAGGTAACATTATGAAATAAACAAACAAAATAAATTAAAATTAAAACTAAACCTCATTAAACATAAATGCAAAACTTTACTATTATTTTTATGTTTAACAAAAAGGAGGAACTTTCAGGCCTAAGTGATTTTTAGTGACCACACCCTACGCGAGGATAATAAATAATTTATTAATTTATCAATCATTGATCAGTCATTTGCTTAGAAAATAAACAAAACAGTAATGTTTTGGAATTATTTATAACTTTGCTATAACTTGATTTTATTTTTTTTATAAAATATTTTTAAAAAAATAGTACATACATACATTATATATATATATATGTATATGCATATAAAGTACATATTAATTTTGAGCTTCTTACTCATTTTGACAGTCAGTCTTGTTTCAAACATTACGGAGAGTATGTTTTTCAATTATTTTATTCACTGTCATCATCTTTGTGGCATAAGTCTAATACTACCCTGTCAAATTCTTCCATGCGTTCATCAAAACATTTAATTTGTTCAACAATTTCGGACAGGTGGTTGTAGACATTCAAATGATCAGGACGAACTTTTAATGATGGAGCACCAAGAAACTTTTGATAGAAAAGTGCCAATTCAATGTTTGGATTTGAATCAGAAAATGCAGCAGGCTTAAATTGTAACGGATTGTTGTCACAACTACGTCTCCTACAAAAATCTTCAGGTGATTGAGGTTTTACAGACTGACCCTAAAATTATTAAATAAATATTAGCATAAAAATATAGATAACGAAAAAATAAATTATTATTCTACTAAAATATTAAAATTAAATAACAAACAAACACCAGTAAAAATCAATTCCTTTTTGTAATTTCCCAATGTTAATGAAAAAAAAATACTAAAGTAAAGTTAGTCATTAATTAAATTACCAATTCTACCAAAATAAAATCATTGATGGCCTCATTGCTGGATGTATTCATCGAGTGGTTGAGTTTGTTTTTGTTTTCAGTTGAAATGACATTATTGGCAACTCCAGTGCTCACCACCATACCATTGCTTACTGCAGAAGTCTTGTTATTTTGGATAGAAGGTGTTATTGAATTATTATTTTCATTTGTTGATTCTTGAACTTTTTGCAATTGATTACTAGGTACCACGTGTGGTTGCCAATATTCAGCTCGTTTCCTGGGTTTTATGAATGTATCTTTTGGAAACTCAGGAATACGGTATAGGTTAAGATTTTTAACTTTTTCTTCAAGACTGTCAGAAAAAGCACCCACAGTCCAATTATCCATGATGTATGTTCTAGACTGATCACTAAATTTAAGCATAATTTAACATTTAATTATATTACAATAACAAACAACAGTTATAATATTAAGTAGACTCCAGAATAGGATAATAATAATAATTGTTTTTATTATTATGTATTATTATTATTTTCATTAGCTACATACATAAATGGTTAATTACACATGTTCAAAAATAATACTTTATTCTGGAAACCACTGAAATGAAAATAAAAACAATAAAAGACATACATTGGAGTTTTGATAATTTGGTTGTGCCGTGGGCTATATTCTTTTCGAAAATGATCACTTTTCAACATAATTGGATTTTGTTGAGATGTTAGTGTCATAGAAGTACGGTAACAAACTGTCACTTGAATGGTCCCGATAGGCATTGACACTTGGCCAATTTGTAATTCTTTATATTCTTTTCCTGTAACACATTTAAAACAAATCAACATAAATATCAATTTATCATACTTAGTGACTAGTGCATATGATTTTTTTGGCCACCTTAATTTTCTTTTGTGATATTTTTGTATAGAATATTCAATATAGTATTATAATTAGCGGCTGATTTTATATCCATTTTGAATATATTTTTTTTAAACAGTTCAAAAAGTAGCTAGATAAGTTACTAGTTTGAATTATAATATGATAAATAGATGTGAAATATAAAGTTTTATTTTACATATTTTTGCATACTTTGCCATTTTTTGATATGCACAGCATATTTCTGTATTAAATGATTTTTTTAAACATATAGACGATTTTTAAAAATATAACATATTTACAGTCATATTTATAGTAAATAGAATTAAAATATATAATTTAGCCACATACCAATTAAAAAAAATAATAATATATTTTCGTTATTGCTTTTTCAGATTGAAATTACAGAATATCAAAATTACCATAGAAAATGAATCATATACAATATAATTTTATGTAAAGATATTAAATAAATAATGAAATTAGTTTTTTTTTTCTGAAAATTGATTTTTTTTAATACATTTTTAAGGTTTTTAGAACATATAAATCATGGCCTTAGTTATAATAGTAATAGAAATGTGTGACTTTTCGTAATATTATTGTATTGAAAAGTAAAAATAAAAATAATTATTTATACGACATAAATAAGCATTGACTATTTGTGTTAAAATCGAATAATAGTCTAGAAATGAGTACGAAGACTAGTCAATCTTCTTTAGTTGTGTTAGAATACTATTGTGTAACGTGACCTCTAAAATCTACGAAAACAAATTTATTGGCAACAATTTGGATGCACTCCGGGTCATGACATTGTAAAATTATATATATATATTAAACATACAAAAAGTATAATATAATAATTATTACATGAACCAATATTTATTCCAAATAGTAAAAAAATAAAGCTCATTTTTCTTTTTTATAATATTCATCAAACTTATTCATATATCAAAATACACGGAGTAAATAACTGGTAAAATAAACTAAGCATAGGTATTGTTATACCATATTCTAATAAATATGATCTTGATGCCAATTTTCTTGGCTAATACTGATATTCTTAGTAAGATACAATAAATCGTTAAAACATTAAATCAGAATTTATATTTATTCTTATTAGTTATTACAATATAATATACTTTATAGATACTATAAACATTAAAATCATACAGTCTTTGGTTATAATATTATTATGTTTAAACATAATAGCGTAATATACTAATATGCAACAGTGCAACACAGCAAATTCTTATCGAGAACATGTTATTTATATCATTTAAAATTCACAAGACTCTTGCAAGAACTATGTCAGTTACAGAAAAAAAAAACATAACTTATTCCTTGTTTTGTAATGCATACATAATTATCATGCGTGCATATTACCGAGAAAAATTATAGATACATTAAGCATGCTACAATGTTTTTGTTATATAAGTGTTCTCCGGTAAAACGTTTTTTTTTTTTTTTTAAACGTAAGGCAATTAAAATACAACCTCTGTTTAAAGGGTTTTTTTTTACTAAAAACAAAACTTACGGTATCAGAAAATTATAGAACTTGTTCGTTAACGTTATTTATATTCAAATCATTGGTGATGACTGATGAAGTATTGTAAATGAAAAGTATTCGAAGTATGTATTGATTATGTTAGTGAACTTGACAAATTGTGTGATTTTGTTATTTATATTTGTTAAATATTATTCTAAGTTAAAATTATATAACTTATAAGATAAATTACGTCAATACGCCACACACTTATTGGCGTGTATATTATATTAGCTACATTAATACGAAAATATGAAGATCTACATCCTCTTCAAAACTCCAAAAATAAAATTGAGACAAATAAGGTTGATTTGTGATTTATTTAGGTGAAACTCTATTTATTTAGAGTTGTGAACAAAATATATTGTATAAGGTATATGTTTATTAAGTTTTAAAGAAATTTCAAAACTGTTTTAGAAATATATAATATATATGCTTACATTTTTTACAGCGTTTGCATAAATTAATCAAAAAGTTCATAAGATTAATAGAAAAAAAATAGCATGTCATAATAAGTGTTACTTATAACACGATGTCTGTAAACTATTTACAGTATAAGTTCAATTAAATGATTATTGGATTTAATAATACTTTATCGCATATAGGTACAATATATCATCATATTAAATTTATTATTTATTTCAACTGAAGTTCGCGGTTTGTACATTATAAAATGGCTCTTGAATAATATATTTTTACAGCATTAACTAGTATTTTAATTACATTTATCTGTAGTACTATGTAATTTGATATTAAATTCTCGTAAAGGAAATCTTGAATAAATTTAGCTAAACTAACAAATAATAATTATAATATATAATACGATTAAAAGATACGGTAACAGTTGTATATTTGTACCTAATATACATAATAATTAAATAATCATAGTTTAAGTTTGGTAGGGTAGAAACTAGAAAGAAGCATCTGTTCATCTAGGACGCCACAAAATGCAAGTGAAAGTGGAAACGTGTCATAGTGACATTTGACCCAATAATGAGTAAAACACATCTATGGTTAAATACGAATTATTGTTTCACGCGTTTTTCGTCAAGTTAGAATTAAAATTAAATCATAACATTACATAGGGTACATATTCGGTATTTGTGTGGTCAGTACGATCCACCATGCAACAATGAATAAAGGTGTAAAAGTCGGTTAGGTTTAATTGAATTATATAAAATTGTACTTTCTAATTATTACAATAATAAAATACAAATTATTTATTATTATTAGGTACGAGGTATCTATTCAACATAAAAATTTTATCACAAAATATTTCATCTAAAAAATCAAGTAAGGTTTAGGTACTTGATTTTTAACCTAAACCATGTTAATATTATACATCAAACAATTGGAACAGTTATAATTAGTTTAGTTAAGATAGAAACGTTTTACGATTAATCTAAAAAATAGATGCCTACTTTAAATTTGCAACGAAGAAAACATATGTAATGTAACTCATCGGAATACCGTCACGAAGTAGTTCGATTTTGTTTTTTATATTTTTGTTAAAGCTATTTTAGAAACATTTATTTAGGTACCAGATGACCATTTTATTTTTTATTTTTTCATAAACAAATCTAAAACTACTATTTAAAAACATTTAAACAAATCAAACATCATACGTTCTAAGATTATAATTTAAATATAATTATAATTGTATTTGATTTGATTAAGAATACAATACGCATACATTATATATGTGGCTGTACCGGGGAAATGTTTACATAGAATATTTTTTTACTCATCTTAATATTTTTAATAACAAAATAAGTTTAGGAAAAATTATTGACACAACATAACTTTTAAAATATATAAATCTAACATAACATATAGAGTATACTGTTCTATTATTTAAACGACGTAGTAACCATTGACTAATATATATCTGACATTCGTTGGTGTTTAAAGAATTTGTTATTGTTTTGAAAGAATTCAACGTAAACATAACATTCAACATAACCGACAAATAATTTTCTGAAAATTTTAGATTATCATAGATATTTTTATATATATCTCATAAGCTATTTAATATATTTAATAATTGTCAATAATTAACTACGTCTAGATGCTACGCAGAAGGTGATTCAGTTTAATTTATTTTCCATTATTAACATAGTTGACTAACCGTTAAATAATCTGTGATTTTGATTAATGAAAGACGGAGTTTAAACTAGAAAAACGTAATAATTTATTATAAAAAAAACGGATGGTTTATGAATGTAAAATAATACTGCGGTATACCTAAAACGAATTAGTTAAGCGTGCTACTAATGTGATAAATAATTGCTCTATAAATTGTAATAATAATAATACATTAAATCACCTTAAAGAATCAATCTAGAACAAGTGACTTACCCACAAACTAAATTTCGCTTAAAATTATATGAAAAATGTATAATAATTAATAAATAATATTACCTATATTATACCTAGATACATAGTATTATAATAATTGTAGAAAAAAGTAATAATACATATTATAAAAACGAAAACATTTAAGTTAAGAAAAAAATATTTTGATGACGGAATGTGCTATATAATATGTATATAAAGTGCTTAATAAAGCAATAAATAATTTTTTGTTTACATATCAATGCTATTTATATTTTATAGTATAATTTTCATTTGAATGTTGTTTAAAAGTGCATACCTAACAGGAATCACTAATATTGACATACCGGTTTTCGTCACTATTAATATAATCACATTCACAGTTCACGTATAAATAATATAATTAGTCATAACTCATAACATTAAAATATTTAAACAGAATTTTCTACAAAATTATAATATAATAATTGACCGTATAGCTTAAAATTTACTATTATTAATATTTCAAAATATAAAAATCGAGAAACTGGCTTCTGTTGTATAGTACGATTTGTGTAGATCTTGTTTTTTTTATCATGTTATAAAATATAAGGCACCATACTGGTAATTATACAATTTAAAAATCAATTAAAAAAAAAAAAATAAAAATGGTAGTGTTATTTGACGTATAGGCTATATATTTAATGTCCCCAATATTGGGCTGCGTCTACAATTTTGTTGTGAACAAGTCAACAAGACCTGACAGGCATAGTAACTGCTGTTCCGTATCAAAAGAAAATATACTGATGACTTATCATTAGAATCTAGAAAAAGCCCCTAACCACATTCGACGGAAAAAAAGACTCATGTTAGGAAAATAACCCCGTACCAATTAAATATATTATTTGTATAATTATGATATTATACAGTATACACAATTAAATATTGTACCTAATCATTATATAAATTAACAAGTATTACTTATTATAAAATATACAAGTATAGCTGTAATCTGCAGTCAATAATAATTGTTATTTTGTCATTTAAGAATATCATACCTAACTGTAGTAGGTATAAGTACACACTAATTTAAAATCAACATAACAATAACTATGTGAACAAAAGTACCACATTTGTAACAATAAAATGTTTTAGATTCTAAGATACCAACACCGATTTTAAGATAAAGTTAAATGTCAATGACTTTTATTACTATATACTTTAATCAGTTTACTCTCTTATATTTCAAATGTATATACAATTATACCTATTATAAGTAGTTTAAAATATCTGGCGTATTATTCTATTAAATTTTAATATGATATAAAAGTATATACAAAAGTTTAAACGAATATTTTATATAATATGTATATTATATTATATATTATGGTTATAGATACCTATGTCAAAAAAGTGTTACATAGGTAATTTAATAATTATATAGAAATAAAGGTACTTTGTAAAATTAAAAATTAAAGTGTCATGTATTTGGTTGGTACGGGACTCTTTTTTCCAAATACCTACCAATCATTTAAGTATCCCCTGAGCCTTGGGTCAATCACCATTTAAGTATATTATCTTTAAACTGTCAATAACTAAAAACTACTCGTTCGAATTCTGTCGTCAACATTTTTAGAAAAATTAACTTTTAAATAATATACAGAAAACCTGGGTTATCATTTGAAAAACAGAAGTTTGTATCTTCTTTGCACATATTATGCTACACAATACACAGTCTTTATATATATTTATATATTTAAAAGATCCAAAAATTATACTTCAATAATTACATCATTCTAATTAGACCACATTTTCTAACAGAAACTACCCTTAAAGTTGTAGATTGAAGCTAAGTTCTACTTGATGACCTAACTTGGTTACTGTAGAACATTTCTTTTGAAAATATACAATAAGAGCTTATATTGTTATTAGTTTTTTTTCTTTAGTATACCAAACCATCTTAAAAAATATATATAATTTATACATTAAAGACTGAAACGATTACTTTAGGATTATAAATACTAAATGATAATTAGATTAAAAAATCATTATTTACAAGTACATTTTCAGCTCATTTAATATTTTGTTTAGATCATAAATAATCTATAAAGATATTTAAACAATACATTCAATACTACTTCTATCAATAATTTTTCTATTCTTTTAAAGTCCAGTTATTCAAACTAATCAACAACATTGACATGTTTGTTGAATAATAATTTGAACCATTCATAATCGAATAAGAACATACTTCATTATTATTTTATGATATGAGACATTTTTATGTATTAATCGGTAAAATGGGTTTAAACATTTTTATAAAAAAAAGACATTGACCTTTCTTTTAAAGTCAAAGAAATAAGAATTATTCTTGACCCTCGGTGTATATTACTATCCATTTGTACAAGATCACACATTTACATTTTTCAAGGTAATCAAAAGAACCAAATATTGTACACAATTATAAATGAAGATCTACTCAGAATAAAATTTTTGAATTAATTCTAATAAAGCATTGATTATGATTATGTAAATTTAGAAGAGAGCTGAGGAAACACACAGGGACTTAAGTTTCCATCTGAAGTACTTCATTGAGTTAACTTTTTTGAGCTATTAAAAAAATTATTATCAAATAAAAATATAATATTATAATAAGTGTTATCCATTTAAATTCATACGTTTTGACATTAATCATTAACATTTTTTTTTTATAAAACTTGATATACATTATTATTATACTTGGCCTCCAATCGTTCTTAATTACTATTACTAATATTATCAATAATCTATATTAAATTATATTATATTTATTACTCATTAGTTATAACACTCGTGATAAATAATATTAGATAATTAATACAATTTTCTTCTACAAATAATAATGATTAATAACAAAATATACTACATTTAATTTACTAAAATTTTTATAAATTTGTTTTTATAAATACGTATTTATTGTCATATTAAGCCAAAATGTTTTACTACCTAACATTTAACAAACTATTAGACTTCAAATTATTAATAATAGGGTCCCTAAAATATTTAACAATTATGATTATATAATAATATAAATAATTTTTTTTTGTTATGTTATTTAGGTACATACAATCAATTAATTTATATGTTAATTTTTATTGATTTTAATGAATTTTCTTAAATGCCATATTATTATAAAAATAACTACAAATTAATAAACAAATATTTAAAAATTATGAAACAGTAATTTTAAAGATATGAAGGCCGTGAATCTAAACAAAATGTTGTACATGATTTAATAATTCTTTACCAGTTAGGAATATACAACACCTAAATTTACTTACCAAGAGTATGTACTTGAGGTTCTCCAGCATAAATTCGATGATGAATTTGAAAAGAATCATGAGATTGTTGCCTAGAGTATCGATACGCTGGTATTACTCGAGAAACTGACACTAATGATTTTAATAAAATTCCTAATCTGTTATATAGAGTATAAACTAAGTGTCGAGAACAAAAGGGATCAAAGACACTTTCAGCTAATAAACCAATACTCCATGTTTCTAATGTCATTGTATCTCCATCAACAGTTTTCAAAAATATTTCAACGCATAAAGGAACAGCATCTACAAGTCCATTACTTAATGCTAGTTTTGTTTCGGTTATTACATCTGGGATTTCTTTTATTGCAACATTCATCTGAAACAAACATTTAAAAATAATAATTATTAGTATATATATAGAAATAATTATTATTAGTTAATACTAAGTATTTCTAAAATAATTTTATGATTTTATAGTATATTTATTAATTTTGTTACTAATCATTAACTTGGGCATACATTACTGATTTATTATAACTTTCATTAACTATTCATACTTCTGAATATTTTAATTAGTTTAAATAACTTAAAGCAGATTTTACTCAAAATAGATATGCATAAATGAGGAATAGATAAATAATTTGTTTTCTTATTAATGAATATAAGAACTAGAGCTCTTCATGGTCCGGTCTTTTTCAGTCTTTGTGGTTTAAAATGTAATGTGGTCAGTCTGGTCCGGTCCAATACATTTTCAATTTAAATTTGGTCTATATGGTCCAGTCTAGATATATTAATTGTATACATTTTTTATATTAAGTGGTAAAATAAATAACATAATAATAATATTAGTTATGTTATTTTGTTATATTAGTTTTATTTTGGAATACCAAAATAGTTTATCACGTTTCGTCTTTGTAGTTTAAAATTTAATGTGATTCGGTTCGGTCTGGTCTAATCCTGGTATTTGTAAAAAGTTATCAGTCCGGTCCGGTCTATAAAAAACGGACCGTGCAGAGGCTCTAATAAGAACGTTTTCCCTGCAGTTTACAGCGTCAATTAATAATCTCAAAGAATCAAAGATAGTAGACATCTAGACGTGACATAACAATGTCGTGCTATTTTATTGTTAGACACTGTAGGCCAGTGGTACTCAACCTGTGGTACGTGGCAAGCACATAGGTGGTGCGTAAAGAAAATCTCCCTTTATAAAAAACATACATAATATACGTATTATACATTATCAATAACAAAAAAAAAAAAAATGGTCAGGTGGTATGTTAAAATTTTCAAACTGTGTAGGTGGTACGCGAATACAAAAAGGTTGAGAACCGCCATGTAGGGAAACCGTACCTTAAGATTGCTATCTTATTTATAATATCAAATCATCTGGACTTTTATTACTCATTATAAATTATAATCATCCTAATTTCTTATAATTAATAAAAATCATTCAAATTCTTCCAGCCAAAATATTATTCAAATATAACTTTTATGGACACTTTAACACATATGCAATAAAAATTTTAATATTAAAAAAATATATCACAATTGAGTAGTTAAAACATTTTTTAATTTTTTTTATTATTTAAGTAAGGTTTCAACAGCTGTTGTTACTACATAGACATACAAAGATAATATATTACATTTTTACATAGGTACTTCCAATCAATTTTCTAAAGTTTATCAAGTTTTTTTTAATAAATATTTCTTAGGGACTTTAAACATTTTATTTGTTAATGAAAAAAATATTTTTCTCAATTATAATACATTTGAAGAACATGGTATTTAATACATTAAAATAAATATATCAAAATAATAAAACTAATGAGTAACTTGGTATAAAAACAAAATAGAATAAATTACAATACTTAAATCTAACTAAACACAATGTAATATAATGTCAACGTAAAAGTGTATGAACATTTTTTTTTAATAATATAATTTGAACAAAGTACATTCCATACAATAGTATGAGAACTTGTTTTCAAGGCTTTTATACCTTGCTCAACAGGATTTAATAAACTAGATATAATTATGTACATTAAACACTAAAAAGCAAAAGCAATCAAATTCCAGTTTATACCATACATTTTTATAATAAATAAATAATATATATTTATTTAAATTAGTTTAAAAATACTTAATTAATATTCATAGGAGGATCTATTAATTGTTTAATTTTTGATTAAAATTAAAATATTATATTATACCTATAGTATTAACTAATAAAATATTATAATGTGATTGATTTTTTTTTATGAAGATCTTTGAGTAAGTTATATATTTTTACATGTCTTCTACTCATAAAGCCATTGCAGTTATGATTGGGAAATTTAAATATAATGTCTAATATAATATAAAGTATATTTGGATTTTTAAGTGAAATACTAAAAAATTAAGTTACGTAAGTTTCTTACGGGTTTGTCTAATTGCACTAGTCATCTAGGCAAATATAACAAATTAAGTAGATAATTATGATTTTCAAATGTTGATGAAATGATTATTTATTTATTTAATGAGAGAAATTATAACTTATAATCATTAATATAATTAATAATTTTAATTAATATTATGTTAATTTGAAATAAAATACTTAAATAATTAAATAAAGACTAAAAGTTTGTTTAAATTATTATAACACACGTTGAAAATGTTTTAAACATATTACAATACTTAAAAAAGGAATATGTTATGTAAAATAGATTACATAGTATCATGAATCCATATTATATTTATTGTAGTTGTAGAAAATAGTTTTAAAGATAGTGCAAGTAGGTTAGTAGAACAGCATAACAATTTATTGTAATAGATAATAATCCAGCCACCTTGTAATATTATATAAGGGGTTTTGATTTAAATTAAGAAACTACTATTTTAAAATAACTTAATATGTTGATAAAATGAACATGATGATATTTATATTTTATCAGTGGTACTAATTATTTGGTATGAGTTTTTTTAAAAAGGTTGTCAAATGTATGCCATACAATGTTTAATTTTTTAAATTAATTATTATATTATATATTAAACTTTTGTAGTAGTTCAACAAGTACTATTATATTGTATACTATAGTTTAATATAAATATTTTTAAGTTTTTTAAGATTAATATTTGTATTTAAAAAGGCAAAAAATATTAAATATGCCATTTTAGCAATGTTGACTTCTAAGATTTAGTAATTTAATATAATAGTAATTATTTAGTTTTCTTTAAACTATATTAAAACATATGAGACAACTTTTCATCTATAAAAAAATTTGTAATACATTGCTGTTGCCTGTTGTATTATTTATACATAAATTACATTCTTAACTTTAAAATAACTAAATCTTACTTAAAAGTGAAAAATGTTATAGGTAATTATACTTATTTAATTTGTTGAATATAGTTTTTTAATTAATTAAAGAAAAAAATGCAACAGTTTAAATTAAAAGAGCAACAAATAATTTTCCAAAATGTATTCATACAGTGGCGTATCTAGGATTCATTTTACGGGGGTGTTTTAATATTTAATAGTGTCATGGAAGGTGGGGGGAGGAACCCTCACACCACCCATAATACATTAACAAA